>VYZW01039322.1:232-132757 GCA_013401315.1 Balaeniceps rex | reverse complement strand
TCTACAACCTTTATTAACAAAAAACTCCTACAGTAAAAAAGTAAAATTTGTTGAAAAGAGAAATCCAATTTGATCAATTATGTTTGATATTACCTGGTAGGACTAGACCAGGTGAATCATCAACAAAATGTAGGCCTCTGAAGCGCATTCTGTATATTAAAAAAATCTCAGCTGCTCTGTGTGCATGCATATGTCTATGAGCGTAAGTACTGTCAGTTAAGCAAGGCCATAGTTAAATTTGTGTCTCCACTAAGTAACCCTTCTGACATGTTTCTTTTCTTGTGCCTATGTTTAGTTTTCCAAATTCCATTCTAATTTGCTGTGTATTGTAAGAGCACTAATCTGACTGAAATAATCATTTTTAGGAATTACACCGGTTCTAATCAGGCAGCCAAAATTATAACAAGTCAATAATCTCATGAAGTTTACCAAGCAAATCACCAGGGCAGCAACGAAGGTCACGATTTTTCGCTCATCTACAAATTATTTTAAGTTAGGAAGCGGTAAAATCATTCTTTTATTTCTGAATCATTTTCCAGGCTGTGGTACACGTGCAATAGCAGAGAGCTACAAGAATGCTGCCATGACAGACAAATGCCTTCTCATACACATGCGCAAAGCTGTGAGGTCCTGCTATCACAGCCAAGAGGGTTAAGGGCAAAATTAAAAGCTGGAGCCCTCTGCCATGCTACTTTGCCTCCTAAATACCATATATCCGCAGACTTAAATTAAATCGAAATTTATTCCTAACCCCATATTAGAAAACCAAACGATCTGCCTTATTGCCAAAATACGTAAAAATATACAGTGACTCAAAATTAGACTGATTTTAGCGGTGATCCCTCCGTCCCCTTTTAAGTCTCTTTTGGCCATAGCATTTTTAAGACTTTTCACTGAAGGTCTCAAATTCTTTCAAAATTTTCAGCGAGCATCACTTGTCAGAAACTCATAACAACTCCTGTACGGGAAATGGAGGAAAATCACTAACACCCTTCCTACTTGGTAGCTTCTAAAATATTTAGTGCATTAGGAAGTAGCTACATGAGCACAAGAACTAACAAAGCACAGCTCCCAAGAATTTGCCAAAGGAGTTACTGACTTTTACTTAAATTACACTGAGGCTGTAACATATACTCACATCTCATTGAACAGAGACCAGCAGTGAGAAACAAACTAGTAACTAACAGGCAGATTCTCTAGTATCTGATAAAGCCCAAGCACTGAACTTAAGTTTTTCTCCACTGTTAAAATAATTAACATCCTTTCTCTGGTATGAATTCTCAGTCGTCTAGCACACGTCGAGGTGACATTACATGCTTTTCCTAACAGTTCCTTCTCTACTTACTTTGCAGAAACTTACTATCTTTGTGATCTTTCTCTCAGTACTCCAGAGGGCGGATGGACCGCTTAACACAGTACATCTGGTTACACATAGCATATTTAGTAGATGAATTAAAGATCTCTTTCAGCAAACACTTAATGAAAAAACCAAGTGGAGTACTAAACAACTTATTTTTTAAAATATTCAACAAAAGCAGTAGCAAAGGTTTTGTGGTTAGCACTACAGAAAAATTCAGACTTCTACAAGGATGAAATCTGACTTGGGGATGTAGTATCTGCATGGTAAGAAAATAAAAAATAATTTATTTCTAAATTTAGGTGGAAAGAATTGGTTTTAGGTGGATCTCCTACAGTTACTTTAAATCTCTGAAAAGATTATGTTAATAGGAAAGACGTTTAGCCTTTTCCACTTCAGAGAGAGACTTCATCTGTAATGTCTGTTTACTCTTCCCTCTCCCATTTCCACACAAATAGTAACTTCATACCTTTACCGATTTCAGCAAACTTTACTCAAGATCTCAAATGCGCTGAATTTCAGAAACTTTAACGAAAATCAGAAATATACTAGGACAACTAGCCCTCCCTCCAAACAGCCAGAGCTCATGCTGGTTCCTGCCAAGCTACAAGCAGGTGAGGGACAAGGGCGGAGATCTGGGGTGCAGGAAGCATTATGGGAAGCAGAATCCAGACAGAAAAAGAAAGGAAAACCAGACACAGATACAGAGAAGAGTTTCAAGACTGATAAAAATCTAGAGGACACCAAGTATCACTAGCTCTACCTCTCCCAGAAATCTTATTTTTTTGTAATAATTCAAGAGCTAGGTAAAACTTCATTGCAATTAGCAATACCTTTTTTGTAATCCAATTCAAGAAAACAAAGGCATACCCATACTGAAGTAACGACAGCAACTGACACAAAGACCTTTTAAAAAACAGAAAAGTTAAGTTAAACTCACCGGAACTGTAGGCTGCATAGCAGCTTGAGACATGTGAGACATCATCATTCCAGGCATTACTGACTGCATCATTCCAGGCATCTGTAATTAAGTAATATTTCAGATATATTTTATGATATTTTAAACATAAAATATGAGGATTCTTTTCTTTTTATTTAAAAACAATTATCTGGTACTAGTTTTTAATCCAAAAAAACCCCTTTTAAGCACTTGGCAACAAAAAGATAGGTTTGTAGAATTCCAATTCCCTTCATTACAATCCTACAAAATCAACATTAGGAATAACATGTCTACAGTATTCCAAAGTCTGATATGAAATATAAATAAAGAAGACAATTTAAACTACAAGAGAACAGCAGCAAACAGTAAGATGTGTGATCTGTTAATAAGCTATTACTGAAATCCTAAGTTAAAGCAGGAAAAATAAAGGTTGGGAAAGATTTCTGCAAAATTCCAAGGTCACACAGAACAAACTAAACAAAGAAAAGGTAAACTCAGAGTCTAAGATTAGTTCTGCTCACATTTTTTGACAACTTTCAACCTGTCTCCCTTTCCTCTTACCACACAAACAGGAAGAAACAATTTACAGGGATACTAGAAGAATGAATTTCTGCGAACAACTTCAAGATGAAGAGAGCTATTAAATTTAAACATCAAAGCTCTAAAACAATTCTGAACTCTTTTTTGAAAGGTTTGGGAAAAAAAACACCCTTAATATAGACATACAATATTAAACCATGTAACACTGTGAACTTGGTAACGGGGACATACCACAGGACAGAAATGAAAACTTTGAGTCTAGACTTGTATCCAAGTTTGTTGGGTAGTCCGATGAGGCCAAAAAACCACAGAACTGCCACTCAGATAAGCTAGCTTTTGCTCAAATATTTATGCTTACAGTCTCAAAGGGATAGTTATGCAGGAGTTATGCATCACTGAAGTGATGCACTGCAAAGATGTCAAAAACGCTACTGAAAAAGTGTTTAATACCTTGCATGTTTCCCATTTTTTTGCCGATCCTGGCTTTTAAGAACAAGCCATAAAAAAAAGTGGCTAAATGAACAAAATACATAACACTTAGGTCATTATGAACATGAACTTTTGGCCACTCATCCCAAAAAGGTCTCGAGAAGTCAACCCCCTTCAACCTTTCAGTTATGCCCCTTTACCTTTATTGTCCTTGGCAGGCTGGCCAAGTGACCCCATCCCCCTGTATCTTCAGGGAGCACCAGGTAACCACTCTCCTCATCTTGCATCTCGTGCGGAGAGAGGGCTATGTGGTAGGGCTACTGCTCCACCCTCAATCCACAAGGTTTTCTTGGGAGGGTGAGGGAGGAAGGAAAGACTGGAAGGCGGCCCCTCCTATTCCTCGCCATCCTGTAGAAGCAGGAGAAGAAAGCACTCTTGCCCCACCGCTACTTGCGACTAAGGGGGCTCTGAGCATGTGAAACTTCTTAAAAGCCCTGGCTCAGGTCCTGAAGAACCCCTGCGCACTGCTCCATTTCTGCATAACACTAACCCAAAGTCAGCAAAGGAAAAAAATATTGGGAAGGAGGGCGAATTCTTTTCTACAAGACCCTCCTCTGAATGATGCTGACGGGAGGCCGTTGCTATTCACTATAAAAAGTACCTGTCCTACAGGGGTTCACCTCAGAAAGGAGAAAACAAGCTACAGAACATCCTGTCCTGCAAAGCCCCACAAATAAACCTCTGGTATCTGCTAGAAGAAAGAGCTTATCGTTCAAGGAGACAATCCAACTTGAGCTGATACTTCCAGCACAGTAGTTCTGGTGTGAGAGTATCACCGTCCTGTCCCATCCTTAAGGCTGTAGGGTAACTGAGGCTCTGATCTCCTCTCTGCCATGCCATTTATACTTAGCTTTTCACTCTACATCTACCAAAAAGTCCAAGTTCTCTATATTGCTCACTAAAATATTAAAGACTGAAATATTCAATATATGGGAGTGAGAACAGTGGAACAGAAACTACAAAAGAACTGTTAAATAGAGGAATAAAATAGAATTGCTATTTAACTTCCTAATGAACACACACAAAAGCTCATGCTATTAGCTATCGTGCTATGGTCAAATCCTCCTCATCTTTTAAAACTGCATTATTTTTTACACCAGAAGCATTAATAAGCTGCAAAACCATGCTGAAGAGATTCCTACCAAGCCTGCTAAAAAAAAAAAAATAAAGACACATGCCCTATCTACGGCGCTGCAAAGGAAGACATTGAGTTGCTAGCATGACCTTGTGGGCTCTTCTCAAAGCATTAATATTGCTTGCCACCCTCTGTCTGCTCCGGTCCAGTTGATGACACTCAGTTTCTACTTATGCAAACCATCATCATAAGTAGTATCACCAGAACATTTATTATATCCAGAAAGAGAATTGCTTCTTTAGAAGTTCAGAATTTAATCAGCAACCACACAGGAAAGGATCTTTGCTTACTGAAAATAAAAGCTTTGAATTTGCAAAAAGCACAGATATGATTCTGGCTACTCTACCTGTCAGCCCAGGTTCACACCTGTCAATCTGAATGGCAAAGTTTATTTTTCAATCACATGACACCAGCAACAACTGTGTATATACAGAATTATAAACCACTCCCTAGGATTCAAGAAGGAATTCTGCAAAAATTCAAAATGTAATTATTTCTTCCCTTCCATTTCCCTATAACTTTCATCTGTGTAGACGTCAGAGTTAGGCAAGAATTAAAGACACGTGAGGTTCTCTACCATTACCACCTCTGAACAGAACCACTACTTTATGTTTCTAGTATGTATTAGTAAGACAACCTTACTTCTTCAAAATCTAAAGAAAACTACCATAAAGCTTTAATAAAAAACAAATTATGGATTCATACCTATGGCTATTTACAGTTAAAGTTACACATGAGGTGCATCCATTACCTGTTACAAGCGAGAAGAGTTTCTGCATGGATAGAACTGTGGCATAAAATACCCTGAATTATTAACCTTACCACGTGCAAGCTACTGTATGAGACTTACCTACCTCGGGGGTTACCTGATATCACGATGGGAAGAAAGAAAGAAAAGATCTCGTAAAACTGCCTTACCTGCCCCATTGGTGGTCCTCCCATGGGGGGCATCATCTGAGGCATCATACCGTGTGGAACCGGTGGCATATTTGGTGGTCTCTGACCCATAGGGTGCATTCCCATAGGAGGATAATGTGGCATGCCTGGGTGTCCCATCTGAAAGACAGCAACAAATGAGAAAAATCAGCATGAAGCCAACAACCAAAACCCCCACAAAAGCATTAGTAACAAAGAGACGCTCAACACGGAACGGAAAATGATTTGGGCAATTTTAGATTGATACTGCAAAACAGCATCGTTCACTCTTCCAGGTCCTCTACAGCCAGAGTTAATCATAATTAACAAATCCACTTAGAACTTTAAAACCAACATCCAAATGAAAAAAACCCTCCATAATCTTTCATCTTACGGTTTGTCACAGAAAAACATACTAAATTTAGGAATGCAACTATTTCTGCAAGCTCTTCCATACAGCTATGATTAACGCAAGTAACCCTGTGGCACAAAAATCAGCGAAACAAAATATCTTTTACTCCTAATGTCCACGTCCGAAACGGCTTCTACACTGACTTCCATCCCTGTCTCCGTGTTTTCCTAAAAACCTGAATCCTGTTGCTGTTTTAATACTTGGTATACTCACACTGCTAGTACAAAAGCAGACAGAGACATTTTTTCCTGTTTTTTTAGATTACCAAAACATATTAAGATCTTTCTATTCTAGTCAGAAGCAACAGCTCTAAGAGCACCTTAGGATAAACACTGGAAAGCATTTTTGTTTGAAGAACATATAACTTAAATGTATAACATATTTCTGTGTGTGCATAAGTGCTCTAGTTTACAAATACAAAAACTATTCTTAAACAAAACATCATTTTAGAAGGGTCCCTAGCAGAAAATAAACCCAAGTAACACTTCTTTTTGACGTTTTCAGAACCAATTTTGCTATGATTTTTTGGTACCAGAAGACAGGAACACTAACACCCTCTGAAGGGGGGCGTGGGCGGTTCATACAAAGAAGTCGCAAACAACTAGAAAGGTCTGAAACGTCCCAACNCGTCCCAACGTACCCCCCGCCCCCCCGCCACATCCCCGGGTCTCACAAGACACACAGCCACAGCTTGCCTGTTTACCGAGTCCCAGGTGCTGCCCGAATAGGAACGATGTTTCCTCAAAACCTCCTCAGGTCCTCCGCCGAGCGTACCCGCCTTTTCTCTGACTTTCTGGGGGACCTGCCCGGCAGGTACCGTCCGTCGCCTACTGGCCGCTCCCCGCCGGGCGCTGTGGCAGGGGCTCGGACGGCGGGAACGGCACCAGCGAAGCCTCCACCCCCCTCAGCCCCACACCCACTCGCGGCGCTCGACAGCAACGCGCCGCCTCCGGAGGCGGAAGCCCGCCAGGACCGAGCGCACTCGCATCTCCCCCCTCCCCGTTCTCACGACAAAGCCGACCCCGCCACAACAGGCTCCTGGCCCGAGGCACGGCCGAGTGCCGCGGACCCCGGCGGGGCCGGGCAGGCGCAGCGCGGCCCACCCGGCGACCCCCAACTCACCATGAGGGAGCCGCGGTCGACGCCGCCGGGCCGCATCGAGGGGCTCAGCAGGCTGCCCCCGCTGCACCTGCCAAGAAGCCGCCCTCTGAGTGGCTGCCGCGACGAGGGGCCAAAGGGCATGAGCGGCTCGGGCTCCCCGCGGGGCGGGAGTAGCGGGGCCAGCAGGCTGACTGGCTTCCCGGCCGGCCAATCCGGGCGGCCCGCCAGCCGGGTGCTCTTCGGCGATTGGTCCGCGGCGGAGGCGACGGGGCGGACGGCGTCCCCCGGCGTCAGCTGCATGAGGGGAGGGGGCTTCGGCAAGGAGAACGGGAGCGGCTGCGGGGAGGCGGTCGCCGCCGCCGCCGCCGAGTCCCCACCTGACATCCTGGCCGCCGGCCCAGCCGCGAGGCGCTCTTCTCCGCCTCTCCTAGCGTCGGCGCCCGGAGCCGGTGGCGGCAAGGACCAGGCGGATGGAGAGAGGCCCCGCGCCGGGGAAGCCGCGGAGAAAAGGCGGCTCGCCGGGCTGGGCCGGGTTGGACCGGAATGTGCGGCGAGCAGAGGCGCCTCCCGGCGAGAGCGGGCCGCTGCCGGCGGAGGACGGGGCGCAGGCCCGCGGAGCTGGCGCGGGGGGAAGTGGCTGCGGCGGGGCCGAGCGGAGGGGACGCTGGGAAAGGGTCACGTGGGCCGGGGCGGGGCGCTAGGAGCCGGGCGGCACCAGGAGTGGCTGAAGGAGTGGGGGGGTTGTGCCCAGCGCGTTCTTAGCCGCCCGTTCAAGCAGACCGGGAGGTGGCAGCGTGCGCCCCTCCGCCGTGCCGCTGGTGGTACGCGTCCGCCCGGAGGCTCGGCCTTATTGTCCGCACCCCCNCCCCCCCGCCCAGGGCGGCGGGTGGTAGGTGCCGCCTGAGGGGGAGGTGGCTGCGGCGCCTCAGGGCGGGAGAAGGCCGTCGACCCGGCCTGGCCCAGCCCGGCCCGGCCTGGCCTAGCTTAGTCTAGCCTGGTCTAGCCCAGGATAGTCTGGTCTGTACCAGTCCGGCCCGGCCGCTTTCCTCGCCGCCGAACCGTGTCTGAGGGCGGGCAGCCTGGGTCTGCTCGGCTGAGGTAGGCCCGCGGCGCCGCTCCGGCCCTAGGGCCAGCTGTGGGCCCGTGGAGGGGCTAAACTCCTGATTCCATGGAGGAGCGGCGTGGCCCGAGGGGCTGTCTGCGGCCCTGGGGGCTGAGATCCGCACAGCGTGTGGGGGGGGCTTTGCCGCCCTGCAAAACGCCTGCCTTGGCAGTTCTGTAAGTTTTCCTACAGGGAGGGAAAGCGTCCTGCCTTAAATTACAGTCGCTAATTTCTTCAGGGCTACTCAAGGTACTAACGTTGAGGTAGACACTCACTGAAAATCTTGCCGGAGGCAGTTTCAGTTAGGGCTTCTTCACACGCTGAAGCCTTTGACCTTTTCCAAGGAGACTTGTGGAAAAACCTGACAGGTTTTCTCCTTTTTAGGAATCCCACTCTGCTGCCTCAAATGACAATTGAGTAGGAGAGGCTCGGTTGGGCAAGGTGTAATGTTGCAAATGTGTTGATGCTTTCATGGGTTCTATGCAGCATTTTTATTAAATCCATATTTTATGAATAAGTTTTTGAAAGTACTTCTATGGGTAATATGATGGACATCGATAGGGATTCAAAGTAATCTTAATTAAAAACCCCTACTTCTTGCTTTTTATTTAGATAATATAAACTGGGTTTGATAGAGCTTGACTTGAACCAACAGACTCTCTTAAGCATCAGTTTTGCACTGTTTCTCTGTCTTCTCTCCTGCCCTCTACCCTACTTCAGATCAGAATGTGCTGGGCTACTTCAGTCCTGCTCCCTCTGCCCCCTTCATAGTTTGTGGTCAGGGTCAGCGCTGGAAATGGTGAGAGAAGGTGCGGGGGGGGGGGAGGCAGAAAAGGAGACCTGAAAATCAACCCAATGTTAAAACTCACTGTAAATTCAACTGAAATTAAGTGTAACGTGTAACTCTTGTTCTTCAATAAAATGGTAAAAAACCACGTCAAACTGTGGGGGTTTTTTGCATATGGTGTGTAGCTAGCTTTTTATAAGAAAATATACACCTACTAAAAAGTGGGGGGTGTGGAGGAAGGAGTTAATTTATTATATGAAGATAAAAATTTTACAGTATGTGTAAACCCTGTCTTTATTTTATATATACACACACACGCATATAGTGTCAACTCAATGTTTTATGTCCAGTATCTGTAACTTATAAGTAGAGGTGAGCACAATACGCATATTTTTGTAGGTTTTTAAAATCGGTTGTCAGCGTGGCCCTTTAGATGTAGTAGTGTGTTGAGGTGATTTTGGTTTGGGTTTTTTTGATATTCCAAAGAAGCGTGCTAGCTTCTAAATGGGGAAGCGTTTTGTACAGGTGTCCTACTCCTGTCACTTCACAAGTCTGTTTAACAGTAGTCTTAAGTTCCATTTGACCGTTAATAGGATTTCTATAAGATGTGATCCTGCAAAGATCCGAAGTTATGATCTCTGTGACCCTACAACAGGATCATCTTACTGTGGTGATATGCTCATGGTGGAACTTGAAATTTGTTGATAGAAGCTGTTTCTAGTTCTGCCGCTGGTTTTCCTCTGTACCAAATGTACCTGTCAAGTCAATTCGGTATCCCTTAATAAGGAGCAACACGTATATATCGAAGCTTAATTTATTTTGTGTGAAATGCACAGAGTATTTTAAAACTCTCATAAATATGAAATACTATATCCAGGCTGAAAGAATACATATCTGATGTCACTGGGCTTGGGTGAGAGTCTCTAATTAAGAGTTCTCATCTGAATAAGGTATTACACTCCCAACTGGTTGTCCAATAAGAGCTGAAGAGAGCAGAGTAGTGTGTGCGGCTCCATCAAATTACTGTAGATAAGCATTATTGTGATGCTTTCCGCTGGCTTGTCTAGGTGTATTATAAAAAAGTTAATCATATTAAGCAGATTTTCAGATTCGTGGTTTCAAGGAGACAAAAGCATTAGGCAAATGCTATTTGAACCACATACCTTGCTTCTAACTTTCGGCATCTTTTTGATTGAGTCTTAAGTTATCCTTTTATGAAGAAAGACGCTGAGCTTGCTCAGGTTGATGTTAACTTTTACCAGGACCAAAAGAGGAAATTAAAAAGTAGGAATAATAATGCAGAGAGATTGAGTTGTTGATTTGTAACAGTGCTCTTGCTTTAATATGTGTTTCTACTGTGTTGTTGTACAGGTATTACCATGTGATAAAACAGGGCAGCTTGTGGACAGGATATTAAAACCCAATTTCTGTCGTACCAAACAATTGGTATATCTTCATCAGTTCATGAGATTGGCATCCTTTCCTAACAGCTTGGCATGTCCTACTGCATGATTTAAGACTTGATTCTTGGGCTTGAATATGTTTTCAAATGCAAAATTATGTATTTCAGTCACTGCCACTTCAGCAAACTTCCTTGTACCTTTGAAGTGATTATTTTGGAAACTGCTTGTAGTTTGCAAACTGACCCATTTATGCTTTTCTAGCCAGGTTCCGTGTAAACAGGGTGTACGTGCAGCTTTGCGTTGCATGGCTCAAATCCAATGGCAGGCGGCATGCTGCTTGGTGAAAGATGTCATCTGGTGTTCATCATGTGAGGGGATCGTCACCATCTGCGAAATCCTGGGTCTTGCTGGAGAAGTTACCAATCCTGTTCACCTGTGTTGTCCGTGTGATTTAGAGACGAATAAAAGGCTACCGTCTGTGTCAGAAAAGCATTGGAAATTTAGCTGAATAGTTATTTATAACTAGTATTCTCTTAAAGATGCGGTCAGAGCAACTGTGACAATGCAGATACTAACAGTAAGGCGTGTCTGTAGGCATGGCAAGGCGTGCGGGTTTGACTGTACTGTTCCCCTGATGCAGCAGCTACTGCCACAGTCGCTACCAAAAAGCTGGAAACTGCACTCTGCTTTCAGCAGGGAAAGCTCCTCTACATTAATGCACCGTTGTCTTCAGTCAAGATGATGTTTGGGTTTAAAGTTCTGGCAAAACAGTTTCAGACATGGTTTCATGATGTTTGGTTGTGTTTTTTTTTTTAAAGGCAGGAGCAAGCAGTACTGTGAGCACTGGAAAATTAAGTTTAAGTTTTCCAGGGACTTGTGTTTGTGAATGAATTCCTGGATGATTTCTGTATTTTCTAGGGAGGGTTGAACTCACACTGTGCCCTTAGTGAAGGCAACAAGTGTCTGTTCTTGATAGTTTTGTGAAAGTTGTGGGAACTCACTGTAAAAAAAACCTGCCGGTTTGTACTCCAAACTTATAAGAGGGACGGATGCATATAAGAGATGTGAACAATATCCTAGAGACAGTGGAGGAAAGAGTTTTGCCTGAAGTGAAGAATTTACCTAATCTCTTGTTTAAAAACATCTGGCAAAGTTGAGCAGTTTGTTTGGATAGAACCAGCTGTGTTACAGCTGTTCTGTGTTCTCATTATTAGTCTCTGCAGAGGGTGAGTGGGCGGATTTCTTTTGCCAATTACACTGATACAATATATTCACCAGGCAGCTTGATTAGCAAACCACTGAGGAGGGGTCTCAAAAGAAACCAGCTTCTGTAGGAACTAAAGAACAAAGCACACAGACCTGGTCCCTTAGTTAGCATTAGTTTGTTTGTCAGAGTGTTGTCATCTTTCTGTCACATGAGCCCAGGTCTCTTAGAGCGAGGGCAGGGTGAGCCCATACAGACCTATTTTCTATGTGGGTGTGTTTTAAGTGTCTTATGGTGCTCTGATGATGGAAGCAACTGAGTACCCTTTGCCTTATACTTCTAGTCTTTCTTGGATTGTGCGATCAAAGAAAATTTCATTGTGAATATCCACTGTAGTTTTTTCAACTCTGTGTGTGTGTTTGTGCACGCGTACGTGTATTGAAGGAACGCATTATATATTGTGATTTTACATTGTTCAGTATATGAAAGAAAGGTGTTCTGATGAGGAATTTATTTAGTGTCTCTGGTGTGTGTGTGTGTTAATGTTTTCTGTTGAATCAGGTGTTACTCCTCAGTGCCAGTGAAGAAAGCCAGTTTTACCCTCTTTGTAGATGTTGCTTCTAAAGTGTTTGAGGTTTGTTACAAACAGCACAGAATTCAGCTGAATGTAGTTAACAGTATTAAAACTGAATGGGCAGTGCTTTTACTGCTTCCAGTCCCGCACCAAGCCAGTTCTGCCACTTCAGCATGGAGATACTGATCTGTGGGAAGTAGCTCCTCCATCAGTATTTCACAAAATTCATACATATCTTGAAATTAGAGTTAAAACTGTAAACCATAGTCCTTGCACCTCTGGCAGAATCCAAATTAACAGTCTCTAAATATATAAACATTAAAAGGCCTTTACTTCATCAGATTTTTCTGTCATGGTGGAATTAAATCTTTAAATCTCGTAGTTGCTGTCTAGAATTAATTGTGCTGCTAAAGCATCCCATTTAATCTGAAACTTCTTTCAATCCAAACAAGATCTGCTCTCCTCATACAGGAAAATAAGGGGTCTCATTCAAAATCTGAAAGCAGATGCTTCGTCTTTTCCTGGCTCTGCCCAGCTTTCCCTGGGTTACTCTCTTTAGCCTTGTGATGTATGATGGATTTAGGTGCCGGTTACTATAAGCTGTAGGTGCAGTTCCTCATTTCTTGGGCGTGTCTTCCCAAACAAGGACACCTGAAAGATGTTCTTGCCCTTTTGTGTGAGCACTTCACCCTCATTTTGCATGTTTTTGCCTCCTCAAGCTGTGACCCTCTCCCCATGGCTACTGCACCCCTTCATCCCCTGGCACTTCCCCTTCCCTGCCTGTCAGGCGCAGACTTGAACTCGCGCGGTGCGAGGACCCCAGTTTGCCACAGGAACCCCCGACCTGGAATGATTTCAAAACACAAGTTGTCCTAAGGAGCGATATGATCGATTTTGCATTTGTGTTCAGGAGAGTTGAATCTGACTGCTTTTGATTTCGTATAGTGAGCATAGCTTCAACGCAGGGTTAAAGTTGCTTTTGTTATCCCGAGGTCCAAGTTTGCTTTTTACAGTCTCTTTTTCTCTTTTTTTGTTAAACGTTGCTGCCTAAAATAAGTCTAAATCAAGTGATTCCCCCCCCCGAAGTTTTTAACTTTTTGTATTGTTTTTCATATGTTTTGATAGAGCAGATATATTTCACCCTTCTTTCCTTTCTGGTCCTGTAAGAAAGTTCCCTGCCAGTACATCTGTATTTTGAAATACAGAATTTGTAGGAAGCGGGGGGAAGGAGGAGTGCTTAAGTTTCTTTTACAATGGAATGATAGCACTGCTAGTTAGAGTGTATTTAAATACACAGTGGTCTTTTGTTTTTGCTCTTAGAAACGTACTTGCACTTTCTATGTACAAACTAAATACAAAATTACTCTCAAATGTTTCCTAGACACCTATCACTTTATGTATAGATGGTTATTTTTTGGAAACACAGCGGTTTCCAAGACAGTCTGTGGTCTGGCCAGCAGGGTGAGGGCTTGTACACAGAATGTGCTTTAAGACTGTGAATCTAAAAGGAAATATTAGTGAAGCTTCCAGCTTGTCTGTCTTGGGATTCAGTTAATAAAACAGGAGCAGCTTGTTAAGGAAAAAAAACATTTGTAAGATTTCTTTTTTTTTTAAATTTTGGAGTGCCATTTAGAATTCTGTCCTGCTTCATGTGCACTGGTATAATATTTTCAAATGTTGGCATATGAAGCAAAGAGCAAGGGGGTCTAAAAGGCAGCGTTGCCTTAGCAACTATGGTCTTAGTTTCTGGAGAGATTAGAACTATTGCTTTCTAACACGTTGAGTTAGAGGAATCTCTCCGGACATTAAAAAAAAAATAAAAATGGGTGAAATCATATCCTACGTGAAGCTAGCTATGGTTTTGGTTTGCTGGTGTGTCTGATTATTTCACAACAGATGTGCTTTAAGTTATACAGAAGGATTTATTTTTTTTTCCATTAGAGCTTCATAAGTTATTCAAGAATTGAATTGATTTTGTTTTTTAAAAATACAGTTTTGATGTTGTGGTAAGGGTGGTTTTGGTTTTTTTTTCCCCTTGCAAGGAGTCCCAGGGATAGCAGATGTATTCTGGTTAGATATATTCAGCACATAACCTTACTCTCTTTTGTCAAGAGCTGTAGGGAGCTTTTTCCCCTGTTCTAAACGTATTCTTTGCAGCTTATTTCTTCCTCTGAATAATGTTACTTAATTTTCGTGCTTTAGCCTATGAAAAATGTACTGAAATTTTCCAGTAGTGTATTTTGCTTTATAAACTGTGGGACTGTATTATATGCTGTGTGCTATATTATCATGGCATGTTATCATGATTGTGTTCTGCTTCCACTTGCACTGCCATCATGGAAAACGTCAGACCAAGAGCAGGCTGAATTCAGATCAGTCCAATGTAGGGAAAAGTAACAAGAGTACGTCTAACTTTTTTTTCCTGAAACAAGTCTAAAGCTGAGAATGAATACAGTGTTATTTTTAGGGAGCGCTTCGTGTGATAGATGTCAAAGAAACAGAACGGGAACACCTCTGGAAATGAGGTGTCGCCTTTGGGGGTGTCTGAAACTTCCTTTGAGCATCTTGATCCTGGAGGTGTCTGCTTCCTGAGATCCTTTTGGGGAATTTGGGAGCCTGAAAAACTCGGGTTCTGGGGAAACTAGTTGAATCCCTACTCCTCTGTCAGCTCAGGAAGGTAAGAGTTTAGGTGTCAGGCACCATGAGAAGCAACGCATCCAAACCCAGTGCCAAATGAAGGATGCGAGACAGTTGTAGCAAAGTTAAGGCAAAATGCAAAGCAAAAGTATGTGACAAGTAAAAAAAAATCGATATTCACCTTGGGTAGCTTATGGCTCTGTGAGTGTGTGTTATGCCCAGGGGAATTCTCACTCTGAGATGGATAATTTGTGTGTTTGCTGGTCTTGTGTGGCAAATGTTGGACTTTTTCACCTGTTTTGCTTTTTAGTAGACTCCTTGTTAAAATTTGACGCAAGTGACTAATTACTGATTTTGATAAAGCTAATAAGGTATTTAATGTGCAATATTTGCGTAGCCCACTTTATTGTGTTCATATGCTTGTTTGTTTCATAAAAATCGTGCCATGAAACATAGATCAGTAATGCTTGTTGCTTGATCCTACTGCTGTATAGCTGATGAATTCATGGATTTAAGGCAAATAATCCGTATTTCATTACTAGCAAGTGCTAGAAATAAAAATGTACTCTGGACTATTGGTTGAAAAACAAATCCTGAAGTCATAAGAGAGGATTAAAGTTGGGAAAAAAAAATCTCTCAAGAGAAATGTTAAAAAACGAAGAGAGTAATGACATCTGCTTAATAGCATCCAGCCCTCTCAACCAATGGTTATCAACCTTTGAAGTCTTTAGATATAGGAAATAAAAGCGGGGCGGGGTAGGGAAAGGGAAGCACTGTGTGAGAAAAATCAGAATAAAATAGCAGTCCAGGTCTGAAAATTTTATTTTCTGCATGGAAAAGCTTTGAAGCCTGTCTGAAAATGTGTTCTAAAGAGACTAATGAAGCTAAAGATAAAAGCATAGGGATAAGGCTTAAAGGGCAATAGAGCTACATTTAATTCACAAACAACGTTAGCAGTAGGAAGAGAAATCTTATAATGCCTGGACATTCTCCCTGTTTCTGAAGGTGGTTTCTTTCACTTCAGGGCACCTATCAGCAGGAAGGGTTTTTTAGTTGAGAGAAAAACAATGACAGCCTTTCAAGTTAATGTCAAGTGTGATGGAAAAGTCAGAACAAAAACCCTGAAAGGGTATATTTGGAAATAGTTGTGGAAATGCAGCTCGCTTCATACCTAAGTGTGGCCTGTCCTTCAGGAAGGTAAATTAATTCTTNTAGGGACACTTCTTAATGCATCGAGAAAGGAATCAATTTTTTGTGATCCAGGAAGTTGTCTCTGCAGGTAATAGTTTTCTGTGAATTTGAGCTTGAAAATCAGGATAAATGGAGCTTCGCCACATGGAAGAATGTTGTTCATCAGGCTTCTGATGAAAATGTATTTCCTTGTTTCTGATGGCCCTGATTTGAACTTACATGGCTAAACATGGAATGAGTATTGTCAGTATAAGAGAATTAATGGTTATTACGAATAGTTAAATTTTGGTCTAATATGTCATGGAAAGTAGGCTTTACCATCCATAATACTGTTGGTTAAAAATGAGCTTAATCTTATTGTTAGTTTTATTCGCTTCCTAGAATGGTGTTTTACCATGACAGTCAATGTGGAAGTCACTGATGGTTGCAGAGACTTTTACAGAAGCTCAGTGAATCCATTAAAGATGTAAAGTTGGAGCATCGGTGTTTCAAAAATGGGATATCACCTAGAAGGAGGGTCTGCTTGGATTGCTTTAGCTAAATCTTCTGGTGTTACTTTGCAGTGAGTCCTGTTCCGAGTCCATTCTAAGGAAAGGTCCAGGCTTACCTTTGGGGGAAAAAAGTCACTGAGACTACAGATGATTCAATGTTTAAAAGAAGCCGTCCTATTTAATGGTGGGCGTTTTCTAATCTGCTATTTAATCCTGCAAATAATAGTATGGGAGGAACAAAATAATCAAAATTAATCTGTTAGTCTGATGTTGACCATGAGAAATAACCTGAACATGGGCAGAGGTATAGGCACGCAGGGAAAGCAGATTCGTTCTCTGATCAAGTCCCACGCCTGGGAAGGGCATCAGGAAGAGCCCTGTCCCTGAGGTGTTAGGAGCACCGTCTCCGAAGTGATGTTCTTCATAGTCGCCCAAAAAAGCTTTTTAATTACTCTGGCATATGTCCGCAGAATGAAATAATGGGGAGATTGCAAATATCTTTTTCAGTAATCCATTTGAAACAAGCCAACACTTCCTGGTCGATCATCCTGCCACGTTTCTATTCAGCTTAAAATGGCTTTTAAAATTACCAACTTTTTTCAGTGTTTCATTTGACTTTGACTTAAATATTTGCTACCCCTACCCCTTGCTATGGAGGCCTTTCTATAAAGAGAAAATTTCAGCCTGCATTGTTGTAAAGTGGTTTTGCTTATTTTTCCATCGTGTTGAAGTGTTCTGGCAATCTGCATGGTGTGTAATGGAAAATGAAATCGGTTGGACAGTACCAAATGTTATCTGTACACCTGCTTGCTTCTGGCACCGCTCAGCAGCTTTACTGTTCTTCCTAATGCACGATGGAAAAGTCTGTTGGAGGCAATTCTTTTAATGATGTAAAAAATTGAAAATTAAAAATTTTAGTCAGTTTTTCACATTTTCCTGCTGGTATGCCGCTTCCTGCTGGGTGTGCTTGCAGCCCGGGCAGCGTGGAGAGCAGAACAGCCCGTCCCACAACCAACGCTTTCTGCTGGCTGTGCATTTTTATGGGGAGCAGAAACCCACAGGGCTGTCACCCTGTCCAAAATCTGTGTGTGGAGAAGTGTTTGAGGGTGACTTGGGGAGAGGGATTTCCTGGAGACTGGCTGATTCTGCGATAGGCAAACCTGACAAATGAAATACTGTTGTCATCGGTAAGAAATGTAATTAAGCATTTTCTTATGGAGTTAACCATGATTATGGGAGAGTTCTTGAAGAATCTTTCAATATTTGTAAGTATATTTAAAGGTGTTGAGTAGAAATAAAAAAATAGGATTTTATGCAAAATGTAAATAAAATATGTTGCATTTTAATTCTGGCAGCTTCTGTTGAGCTGGGCCTAAGTTCTGCACCGATGCTGTCCATTTTCATTGCTTCCCTCTTGCTTCTTAAGCAATCTCAATTTCAGAGAGCTCTTACAAATTTTCAGAAAGCAATCATACGACTGGTTGTGTTCATGAACGCCCTTGAATCTGTTTCTAAGCAAGAAAGGGGTCCCCAGAGGCCGCCTGGTCCGGGCCAGCGCTGGAGCAGGGCCAGCTCTGCGGTGGGTTTGTCCTTGAAGATCAGCTTGCTGGGGACCTTGTCCAGCTGGGTTCCAGCATCACCCAGGGCAGAGGTCCCGCAGTGGGACAGCCAGCGGGCTTCCTCCGTGCAAATGCTGTATAGCGAACTAGTGCCCCATTAACTGATACTTCCTACAAGACCAGGCTGTTGGGGATATAGCTGTTTCATCACTAGTGGACAGCAAATGTGGCAATGATCTTTTGTTTTCTAGTACTTTAGAGCATTAAAATAGCTGGTTTAGACCAGAGCAAAGCCGCCAGCAGCAGTAGCGGCGATCTGATAGTGATGTGTGGCTCAGGCGCTTGTAGAGTCAGAGACAGGCTTTTTGTCGTTGTTGTCCTTAATTGTGTTCTGGTTTTAGGACTCCTAATTTTGTGCCGGTGCGCTTTTTTTAAACGCAAAAAGTTTTCCTGACCAGAACTTCTCTCCGAATCCCACAGCGAAGAGTTTGTGGCTTAAATGTATCTTATGCAAAGATTACTTCTGAATTATTGTCATCATCGTACAGCACCGTCGGGGCCGCGGTGGGCGCGAGCAGCACTGATTGCGTATCAGAGCTATTGTTTCTGCTGCAGACTGGGAAGGAGCGGAGAGTGCAAGTACTCTGCAGGACCTCGGAGATAATACGTTATAAATAAACATCTAAAATTCATCTGAAGTCGCAGCATATGATCGCATGGAAGATTGGATCCTGACCATGTTATATAAAGATTGCTGCTAGCGGCTTTTGGCAATGCAGTCTCTAAATTGGAAAGCTGAAATGATTGCAAATTGTCCGTTTCAATACAGACCCTACAGCTGTCTGGAAGACGGTGGAAGGGGAGTTTAATTAATGTTTGTTCTTGTCAATGTACTGATCAGGTTTTCATGCAAGGTTCTCTTCTTTTGTGCTTTTTTGGTCAAATTTTATTTTAAATTTGTTTGCTATGCTACACAGTAGCTCCAGTGGAAACATAAGCATCCACCGATGAGGAGCTTAAACTTAGGGCACATTGTAGAAATCTGAGAAAGTTTTTCTGTTTGGATAAAAATGTTTTCTGTGTTTTCCACTGCTGCTGTGGGATGCTTTAAAACAATAATCCCAAACATTTGCTTTCCAAAGTGTGTCCGTACCCGTTCGGTCCTTTCTTTGTACTCCTCTGCTGGGCTGCACCATGGGCAGCAATCATGCTTTGGGGGCTGCAGCCAGCAATTCCCTGTAAGCTGGAGCAACCGAACTGATTTCTGAACTCTTAATCCTGCAAAGCCTTCCGATGACGGTTATTTTAGCTTCATGTCTGATAAAATGGGGCTTGTGAGATGAGGGCATTTGCTGTCTGTTTCTTCTCCTCTCTTCTGTTTCCCATCACCATCCCAGAAGAGACCTTTGGAACCTGCTGGGCAGCTTTGGTGAAATGGGAAGGGTAGAGCTTGCAAGGACAAGGGGTTGGCAGAAGAGACAATATTTTTCCCCAGCTTGAAGGGAAAACTGTTGATTGAACTTCAGCTCTTATTGCAGAACAAAAAATTCACATGGGAAATGTTATGAATGCCCAACCATTGGAAAACATCTGAGTTTGCCCTCTGTTACGCATATGGACACCTATGAGAAGAGCACCTCACATCATGTATGCTTGTAGGAAGCTATAATGCTATGCAGAGTGGTTTGCTTACTCGGGGCTTTACCTGTTAAAATAGTGCTGTCTTCTAGAGACTGAAGGAAGGAACCTGCCACAGGTAAAGCCTTGGAGTGCATTTGTTTTAATGAATTTTGCTGTATTAGCATTCTGATTTCCTTCTGCAGGGACCAATGGGATATTCTTTCCCTATCATTTGCTCTGTGACAACCCCAAATGGCGTGGTGGCTGCTCTTGTGTTTTGTGGTACCCAATGCGGCTCGTGTGGTGACTCAATGATGTTTGCTAATGCTTCCTTCAAGATGCATCTCAAACCTACTGATGGAGTTTGTTGTCTTAAATAACACAGTAGAGAGTGATGGTTCAGGTTTTAAAAGAGAATAGTTTGCTGTTCTCTGTGCTTCAGATCTGTAGATGAAGCCTTAGACTTAGTGGGTGTTATGTGTAAGGAAAAAGGAAAGGGGACATATGCTTATGTATAAAAGGTGACTATTGATCTTCCAGAAAAACAGGTAATGTTTCAAACCCATAAGATATTTTCTGATTTTTTTTGGTAGTATTTTTGTCTGTGCTTCTAGCTGTGCTGTAGGGGTGCAGGTAAAAGGAAACAAAACTAATTTGCACTTAAAGATGTTAATGAAGTCCAGTAACTTTTTTTTCAAAAAAACTCCAGCCCTTGCTGATTAAATTATACCTGATGAAAACCAGCAATTTTTAGTTCGAATAGTCAAGTACTTGGGCTCTCCAATATTTGTACAGCACTGTTTTGTTTTTTTTTCCCCTGACACTGCAGGGAAGAAGTTATTTAAGCATTTTTATTGGATTCAGAGAAAATATAATTTCTTTTCTATCTGATTTTACAAGTTACTCTTTCCTATGTTTTTATAAGCAATCTCAATCTTGTGCGTAAACTACTTGATGTTGCATTTATGTGCAAGGAATGCAGCTATGTGCAGCCGTTATTGAATATGCAAAAATATTTGCGCTAAGAATATAAGAAGATTTTGACAAAGAGACAAAGGCTAACAATGCTGCTCTTTTATTATACACTTAAATCTTATTTACGTTCATGTGTTTTAGAATTTGTTGGCAGATGTACATGCTGAAGAGCCTCATAAGTAACTATTACAGGGGTTTTGTCTTTGCAAAGTATATAAAACTGCTTACCTTTTCTGCAGTATTTTTCCCGTGCTTTTAAGAAGATCAAGTCTGCCAGTCGTGTATGGTGCAGTGATAGATGATGGAATTTGGTTTGTCTCACTTAATTTGCTTAACATAATCTATCAGAAAAAAATTCTATTTTAGATAACTAAACTGGTTGTATGTTAGAACTGAAATTGTGAAGAAACATTAACTTTTAAGTAAATTTGTATGATTTCAAAGTCAATATCCTTAAGAAGTTACAGTCTGGATATTTAATTTGGCAAATGCCGCAATGACTGTACTCTGAAACCTGTTTCTATATGAAAGCACATGTATTTGGGACTGAATTTTCATTATGTAACCCTATAGATATAGCTGTTGCCAAAGGCAGCGTTTTCCTTTTTTCACTTTGCACTGCACAGAAGATACTATAGATCTAAATACTTGTTAATAACCTGTCTTTTCTCACCTGTATTGTTGCAGAATATTGTTGGTCTGTTTGTAAATACTTTTTCAAACGCTGTTGGCAGGTAGAACAGTTCAGCATTTCCACCCTGCATTCCTTAATCACATGAACCTTTCCTCGGTTTGAAACCATTTTGTCTCGAATTATTCAAGCCCATAACTCTTATGTTCTCTGCTTAGGGCAGAACTGGGGTCTATGTACGCAGCACTAGTTCAGTCGAGGTAGTGGTTGGTCTTGGTTATAGAAAGTCTAATGTAATTCTCTTCAGCTGGTGCACGTAAAGTGGTCTCCTTAAATTGTGTTACATTGGAAATTAAATTTCTTAATTAAAATGGCTATGTAAAATAGAATAAATATGTCTGTGATACGGTATGTATGGTAGGTGAGTGGGTTTGGAAGACTTTGTGTTTGTTTTAATGCTTTCTCCTGCGTGCTGTGTCTAATGCAGCTACTGATGGACTGACTGGCATGGGCGGTTGCCAGGTGCCAGCTCGTGAATGACTTTGCAGCTGAGTGTAGCAGCTGAAATCTAGGTAGGCTAGAGTTATAATGTACTCCTTAACTTACCCACAACCGGGAGTAAAGACAACTCGTCGTTATTTCTCAGATCTGCCTGTCAGTAGCAAAAACGTCCAGTGCCAATTTGCTGTTAAAACTCTAGTAAGAAGATCCTTAAGTTCCCTTCTGAGCCCTTTTGGATGTGGGAGGCACGACCTGCAAAGCACTGTACATTTGCTGTACATTTGATGACTGATGCAAACACTGTACCTGCTGCTTTTGGTATGTCTTGCCCTATTGCACATGTAAGGGAGAGACTAAACGTGAGCTCAGGTAAAGCCTGTAACTCTCAGATCCTGTATTTGAGGCCCCCAGCCCATGCAGCGAGTGTGGTGGTTGCCTGAAATGCTGATTTGAGTGCAGAGGAGGCTTTTGTCCGCAACCGGCCAGTTGGACATGTGCAGACAGCTCTGTTCGGGGTCCTGCTGATGTTCAGAGCCTGGGCACCTCTCCAGGTCCTGCTCTCCCAAGTATTTCATGCAGAATAGGCATGGGCATGCACCCTTTGAGAGCCAGACTCTTTTTCTTGTGAAAAGTTCAGAAAGAAATGAGATCTCTATATAATACATTTATACTTTCCTCTTGTACCACCCAGATCTTCCTAGTGTCGCATGAAATAGGTGTGATCCTTCCCTTTGTGCCTTTCGGTGTCCTTTTGGATTCCCATTGTCACTGTCCGGTGAAGCGCAGTTCCTTCAAAGGATGAGTAGTTGCAAAGTTTTGGTCGGCAGAGGTGGCTTTAGCCAAAAGATCCCGATTCTCTCGTAGACCAATCTCTTGCATGTTTGCCCTTCGTTACATGCTACTTTATTACAGTTCAAGAAAGAAAAAGTACACAGATGAAGCGGGCTTGATTAGTATCACTGTGTAATAGGTGGTTGATCTGGAAAAGGAGCTTTATTGGAGGATAAATTGTCATGCTACCAAAGGAGCATGCTGGATTATTTGCTTTTATTAAAGTGCCTGGGCATGGATGACAGTTGTATCGAGTGCAAGCTCACTGAAGAGGTGAGCTTTCTTTGAGTTAGGCTGGTTGGGTGGTGGTACCTTTCCTTGCGCCAGATCCCACTGAGAAAGGTGTTGCAATCACTATCCTGCCTGCCTAACCCACAGCCCCTGCCCACCTGTAGGCTTCGGCATTCGGCTCGTCCTCTGAGTTGCACTGTGCTTTACAGGGTAACGGTGAAAACGTGTCCATCAAAGAAGGTTTCTTCAAAGATGTGAATAAAAAGCAGCCATAGTTGCAGCAGCTATTTTATGACTGACAGCTCAAATCAAAAATGTATAAAAATACATTTTTATTAATATACGCAATGTCTGTGAAATCTTATGCCGAGTTTTTATACTTGTTATACAAAGCAGTCGAAGAAGGCCTGTCCTGTTCCTCCTCCAGCTGTCGATGTCATGGGTGGGAAAACAGACTGCTGCTCCTGTTTCAAGTCTCTCTTAACTATCGCTAATTTGAAGAATTAGAAATAAATACATTTTAAAGTCAATATGGTTTTGCAGGGCCTGGTTCAATTATTTCGGAAAATGTTTCTATTAACTAAAATGTGTTTTGAAACTTGGCAGGACTGTTGCTAGAGCAGAGTCCTGCCCTGTTAGTGGGGGAGACCTGAGCTGCTGTGGGGAAGAAGGGAGCAGCGCTCCCACGAGGGATGGAGATGAACCTCCTCCATGCGTGTGTGAGGCTAGCCAGCAAGCCATGCAAGGAGCATTACAGCTCACTGGGGATAGTACTCTGCAAGGTATTTTTCCATCTTTTTGTCTTCAAGTACCCGCACCTCTGTGTTCAGTTTTGGGCCCCTCACTCCAAGAAGGACACGGAGGTGCTGGAGCGTGTCCAGAGAAGGGCAACGAAGCTGGGGAAGGGTCTGGAGCACAAGTGCTGTGAGGAGCGGCTGAGGGACCTGGGGTTGTTCAGCCTGGAGAAGAGGAGGCTGAGGGGAGACCTCATCGCCCTCTACAACTGCCTGAGAGGAGGCTGTGGTGAGGTGGGGGTTGGTCTCTTCTCCCAATAACAAGTGATAGGACGAGAGGCAATGGCCTCAAGTTGCGCCAGGGGAGGTTTAGATTGGATATTGGGAAAAACTTCTTTACTGAAAGAGTGGTCAGGCATTGGAACAGGCTGCCCAGAGAGGTGGTGGAGTCCCCATCCCTGGAGGTGTTCAAAAAACGTGTAGACGTGGCACTTTGGGACATGGTGTAATGGGCATGGTGATGTTGGGTTGATGGTTGGACTAGATGATCTTAGAGGTCTTTTCCAACCTTAATGATTCTATTCTGTTCTAAGTAGAGTGCTTGGACCCTTTTGCAGTGCAACTCGGAGAGTGCTATATGGTCTGTGACTGCATTGATACAGCCCATCCCTGACACGGACTTTTGCACCCTTCTTTCTGAGCAGAGTCAGATTTTCTCTATTGCTTTAAGATTTCTCTCACCACCCAGCTTTCTAGAAGTACAAGACAAAGAAAGTCGATACGGTCCAACTCTGTGTCACTGAAAGGGTGGCGAGAGGTAATGCAGTCGTGCTTGGGTGGCATTCTCCCTTCTGGCTTCTTTTTCACTTGTTTGTGGATCGAAACGTGATCTTTCAGCCCTAGTCATTCATGCAACATCGTCCCCCTGGACATGTATGAAATGTCTTTGGCATTTGTAGATGATTCACTATTTCTTTAGTATACGGTGTGTGAAATTGTTCTCTGCACTTCCTAGAGCACGCATAACATCCACTGGGGATTTTTTAAAGTTTATTTTTAGCTTTTCCAAATAATTCACAGATTTGGATTAAATTTCACTCTATGTAGCAATTTAAAACAGTTGGTGTACACTAAACGTCTGTCACTGAAAACCGTGACCTACAAAAACTGTGTTATAATATCCTAAGCAATGAATTATTCAGATGCTCACACATACTGTAGATGCAAGAGTGGCTTCGGAAATCCAGACTGAGCTTTTGATCCCATCATTCCTCCCCTTCTGGCACTTGGCCTGAGCTACAGTCGGGGAAAGGGCTACGGGAGGCAGAATAAAACCAAGTGGAGTAAACCAAAGAAAGAAGATGGAGGAGAGACAGAAAAGGTAAAATGGTTATCATAAAGGTGTGATGCTCAAGGAAGTTGCATACGGAGTCTCTGCTCGCCGCCTTGGATTATACTGGACGTGGGAAAGAGTTTTTTTGAGAAGGAATAAAAGAATAACAACTGGAAAAGCAGTTGATGCTGCAGCATTTATGTATGCAAGTTTCCAGCCACTGCTGCCACGAATACGTGAAACGGGATCAAACTTTACGCCTGAGGACCATTTCTTTACCGATGAAATATTAATGTATGTAACAAAATTGTAAGAGTTGTAAGTATACATCTCAGAGTTAGGGAGCTGCTATGATTTTGAGGGAGGATGGGTTAGTCTGAGGATACCAGATGAGTGCCTGTGTTGGCTTTACATGAGGAAAAAATTGACATTTCGTAGGACTGTTATCCTTGAGGAGTTGGTTTATGTATCTCATAACTAAGCGAGAGAAATTTTTTCTCTAGCTTCTTTCATTAATTTAGAAGCAAAACCTGATTAGGAAGAGGAGCTAAGGTTGGCGAGGTGTTTCAGCAGCATCTAGCTAAAACAAGACAACTTGATCAACCCCATCATTCAGAAACGTGGAGTGTTCGCGGGAATCCTCTCCCACCACCAGCAGTGCGTGTGCAGTTGACGGGACGCCGGCCCTGGGCAGCCTCGGCGCCTAACGCAGGGTTGCAGATATTCCTAACCCTTCCTGGAGCATGGGGAAAGCTGGGTTCGTTGGTGCTCCTCATCACCAGCCAGTGGCAACATGGACATCTCCAAAACCTTGCTCCCGGTAGCCGTTACCACAGCAGACGTCTGCGTTTTTCTTAGAGGGACTGAATTAGTACTGCGATTTGTAAGGACTGTGGGAACTGCGAGCTTACCTGTCGAGAATCGGCTCACCCACAAATTTCTGACTTGGCACGTTGGCAGTCAGTCTGCTAACGGAGCCTGTGCAAAGGACTGCGCAGGGAAGAAAAGCAAATGAGTTTCTAGTAAAATATTTCTTTAAATAGGCTGTTACCTGTAATGTACTGTTCATTTTGGTTTTGTAGGACTTATAAATGTTACCCGTTTGTTTTTTTTTTTTTTTTTTTCTTTTTGAAACTGAAGTCGTTACTTGCTTCGATTTGCATTTTTGTAATTGACTGCACTGCGTGAGAACAAGCCAATTGTCCTCAAAAGCTGCAGGTAAAACAAGCGATGCTATTTTAGCGAATTTATTCATCAATATAGCTGTCTGCAAGTTCACTGCAAACTAGATGAGAATTTCTTGTTCTTTCAGCCATTCAAAACAGGTCTTTGCTGTCCTGCTTTGTCAGCAGTGAAATATTGTGCATGTCTATTTTGAGATGCTTGCTGATTTATTTTTTAAGCAATAAAAATGCATTACAGAAATACCCAGTGCATCTAGCGCAAAATCTTGAGAACAAAGCAAGAGCATAGCTCTTGATGGGAGAAGGCAGTGGTGCTGGTGGACTGAAAGAAATCTTACCCTTCTCCCGACGGGGCGATGTAGGCATCCAGCAGTGAGAAGCACCAGTAAAGCCCTGTTGCTCTCTTTCTGCTCTTGCTGGAAAATAAATGGTACTGCCGCTGTGGGTCCTTGCAAGTGGTACAGACCCACTGGCTGTACCCGTGACCAGCGTTTAGTCATGAGCCTGGCACTCCTTTCTATGCCATGCTTAGGGATGTGTGTGTGTATACACATATATATATATATGGTAGGAAGCCAAAAGGCATGAGAATACCAGCTGGTGTTACTGGAACTACCCTTGGCATTGGACACTCAACAACGGGATTAGCAGCGCTGTGAGAAGTGTAACTGGCAGTTCAGCCTTGCACGAAAGAAACGAGTACTAGGTCTTGTTTTTATGGTACTGATTATACTATACATTTTCTTCACTCTTGTTGCTCTGAGCAACACGCCTCCCGTTCGTTGCTCTGAGAGTGGTCCAAACATCTGCTGTGGATGTGATGCTGCTGGTACCCCCGGGATTACTGGGGGGGCTGCCGTGGCTGGGGCAAGAGGGCAAATAAAGGCTAGGGGAGACTCAGCTTAAATATAATCCTTTTCCCAGAGAGCTTTAGTCTTTACGTTTTCTTGCTAGACTGCAACTTAGAATTCTACTGCTGAATTTTATTGCATTAACTATAGAGTGCTAGGCCAGGTTCACATATACATATGTTATCAAACAGCCTTTTGTCAATGCTGGCTTCGGTCACATCAGGACCTGGAGACAGCCTCTGTGTTGCAACATTCATTTTCCTACTGTTTGACTTACTTTTGGGGCGGTGGTGGGGAAAGCTGTGTAAGGGAAGCATGCGCCTTCAGCCACAGCCTGCAGCAGCGCTCATTTTGTATTTTTTTTTGTTTATTTTATCAAAGACAGGGACTGAAATCATGAGTAAAAAGAAGTTAAAAAAGCCCTCCTAAAATACTTCCTTTTTATCTTTTTAATGACAGCTAAGACAGAATTCTGTTATTCATCTGAAATGACTTAAAAACTATCTATCTCGGTGGTTAAAATGCAGTTTGCTGAGTCCTTTATACTTTTGATATAAATAAATAGAAACTTGTATTGTTCAAGGCTTTTATCTAAATATATTACCATTTTTTAATGTGAAAAAGCGATTCATCTGTGCCATTGGCATTTAATAAATTCTCGTACTGATGCTTGTAAAATAACATTAAGTAATACTTTGTGTTGAAATTATACATAGGTATTAAATGATTTCCCGAAGGCTGCTCTTCATGTAATAGTATCTTCAAAGCTCTCTGCAAGTACGGTGTCACTCATGGTCACCGCAGGCTTGTGAGGCAGCTGGTGCGTGCCGTGGCTGCTGCGGCTCCTGGCTCACGCGCAGAAAACCCAGCCCGAGCTGCTGTCCCCGGCCCCGCTCGCCCACCGCCGCCCCTTCTGATGGGGCTGATGGGCTCAGGGGAGCCTGGGTGGGGGGAAAAATCGTACAGTGCCACCAATGTGACTAGCAGTTTTCTTGGGAAATGGTTAAAAATAAGGTTTGATTCGGTTTCTCTTTGGTCCTGAATGTAGTAACAGAAATAGGTTTTGTAACCGAGATTAAGAACATTGCTTTACAGTGAAGCTGAGCCTTCTGCATCCCTTGGCATGCCAGTACAAGTAGGTTTTCTTTGGGAATCTGTAAAAGAGGAATGAGAGGGAGTGGTGCGTCTGGTTATTGTGGCCATGATCTGATTTCTTAGGAACCTTTTAAAACTTCAGTTTGGGGAGGTCTGGGCAGCATATTAAAAGGTAAACAGCTTGTGGGAGAAGCCTGAGAAGCAGGAGGTGAAGCAAAATATGAAATCACCCTTTCCTCTCCCTTCCTTTCTCTCTCTTTCGTTCTCACTGTATGTAGTAGCGCTACTTTTGCCAAGCTTGTTGGCTGGTTTGTTGCCCAGTTAGTTACTGGGGGCAGTGGCACACACAGACCTTAGGAGAGTGATGGAGCAATGGCTTCGTTTAAAGTGCAGACAGCGACCGCTCGCCAGCGCTGAGCTTCTGTTCAAGAGCTGAACCCGTGGTGATTTTGCTAAATATACCTTTTGGCTTGTATCCCGACTCTCGCCCGCTGCTCCTCGGCCCAGATTTGTGGGCTGGTGCCAGAGGGTGGTGAAACGAGAGGGCTGCCCCGTCCCGGCAGCCGCTGCCGTAGGGTGAAGGCAGGTCACCTCGCATGCACAGTGCCCGCCTGCTCATCAAAGCTCCCTTTCCCTTCCCTCGAGCGTCGTGTGCTGATTGAGCAGCTGAAGTATTACAAAAGGGTCTGCAAGCGATACAAAGCGATTGCGTTCTGCTTTTGTCCGGCTGCAGAGTGGCTGAGTCTCATCTGTCATCTAACTGCTCCTTTTTATCTGGATTCCAGCGGCGCTTCCACTCGTATCGTACAGAGAACCGTTGAAACGGATTAAAAAAATAGAAACTGGCAATCTGCATACCTTAGTGGCATCCATGGCAACAATTTTCCAGTGGCAATTAGGTAGGCTCAGGAGACAATAAGGCTGTTTATCATGCTAAAGGAGATAAATAAAGACTAATAGCCACCTTTTTAATAATGCTTCCCCCTTAAGTCTTCCATTTTTGCTGGATTAATAATCACGATTTATACTTAGGAATATGTTATCTTGCAGATAGGTGTTTTTTTAATTCAGATACTCATCTTTTATGTCTTTTGTCATCTGGTCAGTGTTATTTCCCAAGGAGGATTTCATAAGATGTATACCCCAATCCACTTTGTCTACCTGAGTGATAAAGCGCTAGCCTGTTTTCAAAAAGCGTAAGCTGTGTGTGAAAGAT
This sequence comes from Balaeniceps rex, assembly GCA_013401315.1. Classification (NCBI taxonomy): domain Eukaryota; kingdom Metazoa; phylum Chordata; class Aves; order Pelecaniformes; family Balaenicipitidae; genus Balaeniceps; species Balaeniceps rex. The sequence goes on along the minus strand of VYZW01039322.1, from coordinate 103,718 downwards.
ATGAAGTGAAGTCGACAGCGTTATACCAATATTGACAGTCATTTCTCTAGATTATTTCAAAGACAACTGTGTCTTACCCACTGAGCTGGACAGACGTGATTGTCGCAATTGCTATACCTGTGAATCGAGCTAAAAACCCTGAAAAAGATCCAAGTAATCTGACAGCAAGGGTTGCCATGAAACCCATTCCCTCGTTCCCTCCTCCGCGCATTAGTGCCCCTGCGCCTGCCACGCCGTCACCTCCTCTCCTGCCGCAGCCCTCCTGGCTCTGCCCTGGGTATTGCTGAACCAGATCCCACGGGGCCGAGAGGCTGCCCCGGCCAGCGGGGAAAGCTGGCGAGCGCAGAGCCGAGCTGTCATCCCGCCGAACGGAGATAATGGGGCTTTTTCAAAGACATTTTCCTTTTTTCTCCTTCTCTTTTGGAAAGCAGAGAGGGCAGGGAGTGTCGGTTCGCTGGGATTTCGGCAGCACTTTTTTCCACATTCATTGTTCATTGCCACAAAAACCCCTTCCTTTGCTAAGTGCATCTTAGGTCCAGGATTGCCTGTTTTTCCAGTCCAGAGAGCTTTCTGCTCTCGGATCAGTAGCAGTGTGCTGATTGCTCTCTCTGCCTCTGGGGCAGGGATGCAGAGTGAGGGGCTGAGTTAGGGGCTCCCACGGCCTCCAAAATGAAGAATGACAGTAGGGCAGAGAAATCAAGAGATCCTCTGCTTTCATTATCACCGTACACGTTGCAGCACGCAGGACCTAAGGATTATATATTTTTAGATAGCATATCCCACAGTTTACAGTGCCTTGAACTTTCTGAAGATCACCCTTTGAAATAACACCTCTGCCAATGCCAAGATGTTAATTTCATTAAGTCTTCTTAACATAAATATTGCAGAAATTATGTGATTTTTTTTGGCAACGAACTATTTATAACATATAACTAACACTGCAGTCCTGGCAAAATGTGATGCTTGATTAAAAGGCTCAGTGTCATCAAAATGATGGAAGTGGATGTTCTCAGGGTTGTTAAGTCCTACAGAGAACAATCAAAAAATTGAGTTATGGTCCCTCAATTAGCTGCAGGGTTAACTTCTGATGAAAATGAGGCATCCAAAATGCCTCAAACTGTGTTTCACAAGGCTTTCCATAATGAATTGCTCGGTGCTTTTGTGCTCCAGCAGCGTCCTTGGTTCGCTAAGCTGCAGAGGTGGTACAGGTATGCTGGATTTTTTAAATCAGAGAATAGAAATTCTGGGTTTTGCTTACGCTATTGTATCGCAAGGAGTATTGAATATCATTGTTAAATACAATATAACGATTATCATTTCTCTCGCACCTCTAGGGTTGGGGACAGATGGCAGACAGGGCTGGGTGTGCTCATTTGCTGGAGGTATATTCCAAGCAGGTCTTGCTCCATTCGGATACCAGCCCCAAGTGTGCACAGCTGGGATCTCATCACTCAAAACTGAGGAAAAGATGCTGTACAGATCCCACAGAGCGGAGGAGGACAAGGGGTAAATACAGAAAGCAAAAATAATCCCAGCAGACTGAGGGAGGGCAGAGGGGAGAAGCAGCAGCTGTAGGCAGGGGAGCTGCTGAAGGACACAGCTGCGCTTGCGTCACTCCTCATTCCCCCTCGTGACGTGCCAAGGAACGTCGTCAGTATTTGCATCATGTTTACACCCGTTTTAAGCCATAGCATCACAGTTTAGGCTCCGCTGATAACGCAGGCGTTATACTTAGTGTATCTCCCCAAAACGTGCTCGGAATAGTGTTGTACTATTGAGCTGGCACTGCCAAAAGGCAAAGTGTGACGGCAGGAGGTCCATGCAAGATAATTACGCTCTGTCTTAATAAACTGGCCGTAGGAGGAAACATTAATATCTAGCTTGGATGGCTACATCTAACACGGGAGTCCAAATGTACTCTGAGAAAATGACTCTGAGCGTGGTCAGGATTGATCTCTCCTGGTGCACAGCTTTGCTGATAGCAGCTCTAGCCCAAACCGCCGGAGATTTATGAATTGCTTAGAAAAAAGCAATTTCACAAATTACTTGAAATAGAAAAAAAGTGTTACAGCTGTTGAAATGTTCGGGAATTTTGCTGTTGATTTAAATGGCATGAGGGTGCTGCCCATGGTACTCTGCTAAGCACCTTAAAAATACCTCACACAGTTTGCTAAGTAGGACTGTAGTTATTTTTAATTGCGTGGCTGCTGGTGTGCAATACTTGCATTGTCAAACAAGTTCCAAAAGGGTTCCCGTTAATAGCCCTAGGACTTGTCTAGTATGTACAGCAAGTTTTTGGGCCGTGGAGAACACAAAGGATCCAAAATAAATCTCAGTTTACAGGTGCATGATGCATATTTTAATGCCTCTATAATTCACTGTAACAATATCAAATGATTAGAGCAAACCCAGTCACTTATTCCTGAAAGGGAAAAACTATTCATAGGAGAGATCACCATCAACAGTTGTTTATTCCTTTCCTTCACATAGACAATAACATAACGTAATGCAATAATAACCAGATTTTTTCACTTATTCCCTGTTCCTGTTGCTGTAAATACCAGGAGGAAACAACGAAGATTTATTATTGAGAAACTTCGTAATCAGGCTTGGCTACAATCCTTGGCAAAAGAAACCTACATCTGTGTCTCTTAATTTTATCCATCTCAGTTATAAAGGCTCTAAAATTTAATTCGTATAAAATTTGCTGTTAATGTTCATGGAATTTCTTCATTAGAATCTAAACAAAAAGAAATTAAAAAGCCACAAGTAAAACACCATCAGCATATCCAACTGTATAACAAAACATAAAATATATTTGTTAAGTAACAGAAGAAAACCAAAAGCAGAAAACGAGAGAAGTGAGAAGACTCCTGGCAAAGTTTGATGTGCTGTGCACCTAAAATGCAGTTTCTTTAAAAGAAATGGCTAACCATTAGTAAAAGCAGAGCTTCAATTTTATCTAAGTATGGCTGAATTCTGTTTCCAAATTAGCTAAAAAACCCTTTAACAATTCAAGTGAGTTACTTCGAGATGGGGATCATTCTCCCATCACCGTGGGCATCTCCTGCACTTCTCATGCTGTCCAATTTAACAACCTGGGCTGATATTAAAATGGTGTCTTAACAATTAATGAAGCTGGAGGAAAGCAGCCCTTTTTAATTAGACATCAGAAGCAGACTGCATCAGGCTTTTTGATATGAAAAGTAAGGACTTTTCTGGGGACAATGCTGCCGATGTTTTCTTCACACCTAGATAGCTCAGTGACAATTCCTTGCTGGGTGTCAGTCATCTCAGAATTTAACTCATAAACAGAATTTGTGGTGGAAATGAATCATTTTTAAACGAGAATGGATTTTAAAGTTCCTCACAGACCTGTTCTCTAACAAATAAAATGTAACTGTCGTTACAGTTACATAAGGCATAAAGTTGATTACATTTCAAAACTTCTTAGGTGCCTTCTGTTGCCTCTCAGGCTCCTGGTGCTTGAGGACTACATCTGTAGAGCTTTGGAGCTGGAGGAACTTGGATTATGCCCCTCGGAGCAGCCCATGGCCACCTGTAAAAACAACTGACAGCAACGGGAAGATCTGTTATGGCAGTGGTTGGGAGGACCAGAGTGGAGATTCCCAAATCTTCACTCGGTTTGACTTGTGGGAGATGGAAATGCAGGAATTCCCATGTCCCAGACAATTTGGTGGCAGGGTGTCTGTCTTTCCTTGCTGGGATTTGTCTGATTTGACTTTGAAAGAGCACCTTGCAGCCTGGAGGTGACGGATGCTGAGAGAGCTGGGCTCAAATCTCTGAGTAATATTTATTTCTATGGGCTTGGGTCCATGTTTCTCTGTTTCTGCCATCCTTGCTTCTTAGCGTAGTTCAGTGTACACCAGTGAGGAAGGATTTGGATGTAGGGTCCTGGCAGAAGAACTCAGCCCATCACCTTCCTTACAAAACATTTTTCATGGAGAGATTTATTTTCCCTTCCCCCCTTGCATATTTTTCCTTTTCATCTTCTTCCAAGCTGTCAGAAAGACCCTCTGTGTGATATTCACGAGAGAAGGCAGATGAATAGCGTCCTGTCATCTCCCTTATTACGATGTATGGGCTGGAGAGTTTCTGCTCACACTGGTCTTAAACCTGTTAGCGATTCGGTCAGAACTGCAGATGGTTATAGGGACAAATGTAGAGATAATCTGTTTGCTGATGAATATCCCCCAGAAAGTGGTTTATCTACAAATTAGGAGCCTATGCTACAAAGTGAGAGCACTCTCTCAGTCAAATCTGGGCTTTATTTGAAGATTATCTAAAGAACAAAACAGATTCTCCATTGCCTGTGTTTAACAGTTCACATCTGGAGCCGCTGAGTTGTCTGAGGAGTGGTGCTGTGGTTCATAGCATTCATTGCTGTGCATCATTTATCACCAAATTATGTCCTAATTTAAACCAGTAACAGCAATTCACATCTTCAAGGACAATTGTGACGTCAGGGATGGGTTTCTTGTCACTTTGCTAGTTTTCATGTCAAACTGGTCGGAAGATGCAGCCAGTTGGCCAGCAGAGCATCTGGTGCACCACGAGTTGTGGCTGCTTCTGCTCTTGCTGCTTATTCAGCCTCAGTTGTCACCCACAGTCTGATATGAACACACATTTAGAGCCATACTCCAAGTTCATGTCAGCCACGTCGTCAGCTTTATGAGCAAGGAAATTAATTAAAATGGTGTCAGGTGCCGGTTTTATCGGGTAGGACTTGCGCACCGTATAGATACGCAGGTGTGTGAGAACAAAGCCAAAGAACCGGTGCTCACCGCGTCCCTGTGTGGCACCTGGGACCGGCGGGGCTGAGGGCACGGCCGCTCTCCTCTGGCTGGTCCATCACCAGCACTTCCCCCACAGGGAATCTTCGGGGGATATAAAATATTGTATCTGGAGACCGCATTTATGGGAGAGCTTTAATGCTGCTTTTAATTACAATGGCAAGAAAGCAAAAAACCACCAGTGAGGTGACCTTTTTGTTTATCCCTGGCTCTTCCACCCTGAGTTTAAATTCTTCACTGATTGGAAACTCTTGGAATGAGCTCTAGGAAGTGCAACTTGGCTGGAGTTTACACAGCTGAATTCAAGGGAGTGATCCAAGAAACTTGGCTGATGGTGCGTAGATGCCATAAGCAAGTTTCCGAAAAACACATCTTAGGGCACCTCCAAGTTCTTCTGTTGCACGTACCCGGACTGGTCCGAGCATTTAGGCTCGTATATTCCCTGATGGTGTTTGACATTCAGAAAACTAATGGCCCTACACGCTGGGTCCCCTGCAGGACCCAGTTCACAGAGCGTGAATCGACCATGCCAACCCATACTGCCTGTATTGAATGCTGCTTCAAGTGACAGTGGTCGTAACGGCCGTTTGTCCATCACCAGCCTGAAAGACGTAAGGGTCAAAGCCAACAGTGCCCACCGTGGGGCCAGATCCTGGGCATGGAGCGGGCTACTGCCCCGCTTCCCTCTGGCCACCCTGGCCCCAAACGGCATTGCCTGGAGAGCGGATGCTCTTTGTTAGCCCTCAGGAGGGTGTTTCCCACATGAAGGTCTTTGCTGATGTCCCACAGGTTCACTTTTTGTCTCCTTGGTCCTTTTCCCTCTCCATGGAAGTTTGTACATGCTCCCCTCATCCCACGTTTCCTCTGTGTGTGTCCTAGGGCGGCAGAACGAGTCAGCGCCAGATGTGCAGCATCTGTGATGGCCGAGGACTCACTTTACCCAGGCAGAGATTTCAGCTCCTGCCAGACGTTGATGCCACCACACATGAGAGAGAAACTGATGCAGGTGCTGGCAGCTGCCTCCCCTTAGACGAGATGAGGGTCAAGGTCTGTGTCTGGCAGAAGAGGGGGTTTGGGGCTCTTTGTCTACATCCTGACTTTGGAGGAGGACAAAGGGAAATCACGTCCTGGGCAATATTCCCTCTCTGATTAGCGCCGGGAGATTAATTGCTGGTGAAGTGTTCACGGCTGAGCGCACACCGCGGTGCTGCGCTCCCGAGTCGGGAGGAGGGATGTGGAGGAGAAGGACGGGCTCCGGCAGCCCCCGCTCCTCTGAGCGGCCCCCACACTCCCCGAGCCCACCCAGGGCCGCGTGTGGGGACGCGTCGGCAGGGCGCTGCCAGCCAGCTTCGTTAGAGCTCCTTAGCTGCTCTTTCCTTCCTCGGAGCGTGCATGGGGAAAAGCACAGCATGGATATGTTTTTAAAGACATAATTAATTTCTGACTGTCACTCTCGGCATAGCTAGCCTGGATTTTTCAGTCTTCTTCGATGCGGGTGGTTTCTGTGCTCTCTCGTACACCCCAATGCGATCTCTCGGCAGTCCCGGCAGCGCGGGTCTGCCTTCCCCGCGCTCCTCAGACCCCCGGCCCCGAGACTTTGTGCCGAAAAACCTGCCTGCAACGGGTAACAGCTTCACAAGTATTGCCTCAATCTGTCTTTCCAAGGGTGCTAACTTGCCTTTTCCCAAATCCCAGTGAAAACACAGCTAAAGGTCTTGTGCGCGTAACGAAAAATGCCTTTAAACTGCTTTAGCACCAAAATCACTGAGCCTCGTAGGGCAGGAGAAGCCCCGTCGCAGGGGCAGCCGGGCTCAGGGAGAGGCTGGGCTCTGCCCCGCTGCGGAGCCCGGGCCCCGGGCAGGGGAGCTTTGTGGCGTTTGGCTTGGAGCAAAGCTGGCTCAGCTGGTGGGAACTGGAAGAAACGGGGCTGGAATGGCTAGGCTGGGATTTCCTTCCCTGCAATTTCTTCCTGCCCCCCGACAGCCTGAGGAACGCTCTGTGCATGTTTCCTACAGGCACGCTGCTGGCATTTCTGTGTGTTAGGAAGCAGCAGCAGAGAAACCTGTTGGTGACAGCAAAACCGCTTTCTGTGGGAATCTCTGATTCACTCTGAGTGGAAAAAAACCCAACGTTGCTCTTCTGGGGGGTGAGCTTATCTCCTGTCGGGAGAGGAAGGAGCGTTACGCATAACCACATCCCACTCAGAAAGAGGAGAACTCCAAGCCTTTTAAACACAGAAAGGAACTGCTCCTTGTGCCACGACTAACCTGCCTCGAAATGCAGATTGTTCGATAATAGCGTTTTCTTTTGTCTATTCCCGGAGCGTTTAACGCCTGTCTTCAGCCATCTCCCAGAAGCCGTGGTGTTCCGTGCCTGCATTTCCAGGACAAAAAGAAACAAAAAACATCCAACAGGGGAAAAGTGCAATTCTGGCTGCAAGTGCAGCAGCTGGCCAGCTGGCCGGGCCACCTTTTCGGGTGGTGTTGGCTCGCTGCTTTCTGATCCACTGTCAGCCCCCCTGCTTTTCTCCTCCTGCCATTCCTCCTTGCCTGCAGCAGTGCAGGACCCTGCTCTCGCCGGTGGTTGGATCTGCAGAGCTGTATCAAACCCGAGAAACTTTACATCCAGGCAGAACAAATATTTTAGGCCACTCTCTGTTGGCTGACTGATTCAATTAGTGTTTGGCTGCGAAAATATCTTATTGTAGGCAGGCTATTTGTCTGGCATGAAATTATCCAAGTGCTTGCCCGGGTTTCACGATCATTGCCATTCAGAGCACCATTATCGTTATCTTTTATTATTTGTGGGACTAATGTGTTCCCGTGTGCCTTTATACAGCCTGGTTCTTGCTTACGTTGCCAGCTGACTTAATGGTGAAAACAAATGATTCAGTTAATTTTAGGCATGTGTTTGTACTTTTAAAAACTTTCAACTTTGTAATGAATGATTTAATACACAGTTACGTGAATATACATTTATATGAGAGTACAATATGTACACGGTTTATGTAAATATTATAATATGTGATATAAAATGCAGCTGCATTAATATGACAGTTTGGGTTAAGTTCTCCCTTCAGATGTGAAGATTTAAATGTCTTTGCAATCAATGGCTGTGTAATAACAGCCTGATAGATCTGCCCCCCTGCCTGGATCGTGCTCTCGTGCAGCTCTTGTAAACCACGGGAAATGCCACGGGGAGCGGAGCTGATGGCAAACCCACCCCGCGGCACCCCAACCCGGCACGGCACGGCATGGCTGCTGAACCAGGCACGGCACCGGCTGTTTGTCCCTGTCCCAGTGCCTGGTTCCCAGTGATGGAGGAGTTCCCAGTAGGCAAACTGGGAAGCTGTGCCTGAAGCCTGCTGCGATGGGGACGTCAGCCACAGGGTCCGTGTTGGGAGCTGGGCAGGAAGAAGGCGAATGTTTGGTTTGGTTTCAGCAGTCCGTGCAAACAAAGCGAGTGAAACGATTTGCTGAACAATTTTTGCCAAAATTATGCAAGAATATCCATGATCCCGGAAAGTGGCTTTACAGTTTGGATCAGCTTACGACTACTTATTTTCCATCTGTAGTCTTTTTCCCTGCTGGCTTTTAATGAGCTATTTGGTTTGGGTTTCATTTTGAGTCCTTTCACACCAAATTGGAGAGCTTTGAACATATTGACATCGCCACAAAAAAGCAATTATTTTCAATTAGTTATTAAAGACGTTGGGATTTGACACTGCCTTGTAGTTCTGCCTGCCCGTGTTTCTTGAGGACTGTCTCTGTGGGCTTTGGGCTATCAAATATGAATTACTAGTCTTGATCAAAGTCCAAACCAGTTCTCAATGAATTATTGAGTTCTTGGGAAAGCTGTGTGCCACTTACAGGCACGGGGAACTTGAAATCTAAGACAAAACTTAACAAAAGGGCACGAAATGACTTACAAGTTTGGTATTCTGAATATTCAGATTTCTCATGTTAAGAGCAGAGAGCATAGCTTTGGATTATTGATTCCATTTTTTTTCTTTCTTGCAGCTCTCATACTAAACTGAAAGAATAGAATCTGGAGAGCTGTCTTGGCATCTAGCAGAGATCTGAATGCTCAAGACACTGTTTGAATAATGTATTGCTGCTCTCCTGACTGATGTCCTTAATATCAACTTCCCTACTCTCAAGCACGTTGGAGAGACTCTTTTTAAATATTATATTGCACGACCAAGTGTATTAGGGCACAATCTCCTGGCTGGGAATCAGAAGATCCTTCCAGCTGCCCTGTTGAGTCACGGCAGTATCTCAGCACGGCTGCTTGACCTCTCTCCTGCTCCCCCATCGGTGCAATGGGGCAGAAACAGTACCCAGTCATCCCCTGCAGCAATCTGGGACCCCGAGATGAATCATAGAATCACAGAATCATTTGGTTGGAAAAGACCTTTAAGATCATCGAGTCCAACCGTACCTGGCCACCACTAAACCATGTCCCTAAGCACCTCGTCTGCCCGGCTTTTAAATACCTCCAGGGATGGGGACTCCACCACTGCCCTGGGCAGCCTGGTCCAGTGCTGGACAACCCTCTCCGTGAAGAAGTTTTTCCCAATATCCAATCTAAACCTCCCCTGGCGCAACTTGAGTCCATTGCCTCTCGTCCTATCACTTGTTACTTGGGAGAAGGGACCGACCCCCACCTCACCACAGCCTCCTCTCAGGCAGTTGTAGAGGGCGATGAGGTCTCCCCTCAGCCTCCTCTTCTCCAGGCTGAACAACCCCAGGTCCCTCAGCCGCTCCTCACAGCACTTGTGCTCCAGACCCTTCCCCAGCTTCGTTGCCCTTCTCTGGACACGCTCCAGCACCTCCATGGCCTTCTTGGGGTGAGGGGCCCAAAACTGAACCCAGCACTCGAGGTGTGGCCTCACCAGTGCCCAGTACAGGAGAAGGATGGCTGCCCTGCTCCTGCTGGCCACGCTATTCCTGATACAAGCCAGGATGCCGTTGGCCTTCTTGGCCACCTGGGCACACTGCTGGCTCATGTTCAGCCGGCTGTCGACCAGCACCCCCAGGTCCCTCTCTGCCCAGCAGCTTTCCAGCCACTCATCCCCAAGCCTGCGGCGTTGCATGGGGTAATGAGAAGTGCTAAGTGTCAATATTAACCTTTCAATACCTGGTGCTATTGGCTTCAGTGTTTTTCTCGTGTAGAGGGCGGTATTTTGTAAGAATTGAACTTTTTGTGACGTGTATGTCACAGCATCGGTGGTTATCAGTGTGCTCACGAGCTAATTTAGGGAGACTTGCTTTTTGCAGCGCTCGGGACAAGGCGGCAGAGGTCTGGACTTGCAGCCGCACCACGTGCAAGACTCCCGCTGCAGCCAGAGTTCTCACTAATCGTTTCACAAGTTTCCCTACACTTTACTAACAAGCCTTCCTTCTAGAGGTTGTATTTTACTATCACATGGGAATGATCTCTGCTTGCTTTGTTTCCCCGTGTCCCTGATAGTACGATACGTATTAATATTCAGTGCTCTACAACCCTGTCTATAGACTTGTGTCTTTATGGTCTCCTGGTGACAGGCTGCTGTTACCGTTCAGTTGTTCGCATCTCCTTCTTGTAAATGTCTTCACGTATAAATAAATCTAACAAATCAAACAATCAAGATATAAAATAACCTAGGAGAAAATATTAAGATATAAAATAATCCAGGCCCTAAACCCTCTCTATCTGGATCTGATCAGCGCAGAGCAATGTACCCCGTGTAACCGTTGTGCTGCTGTGGGTTGGTGTAAAGGGATGCCAGTTTACACCAGCCAGGGATACCCTCTTGGGAAAGTAAGTCTGGGTCAGAGGTTTTTTTATTTCTGGGGCTTCCAAGTCTGGGATTGATTATACAAACGGTTGAGTCAAAATCACTTTGACATCTGCTCAGGGATGAGTTGACCCTCTTGTGTGTGAAGTTGATGCTAAGCGAAGATTTAGCCAGGCTCGTCGGTGAGGTACTGTAGCAGAACAGAGAGAAAATGGTTAAGCACTGTAAGGACCACATTATCTGAACAACTGGAAGTAAAATCAGTAAAATCTGCAGAAATTAAAATGTTAAAAAAGAACACAAAACATGGCAGTTACTCCCTTCTCAGCTGCTGTTGTTCTTATCTTTTCTGAGCCATTAACTTTCACCAGCTAGAAGGATCTGCTCCAATTTAGTTTTCTAGAGACCACTTTAAAAATCCCATGTCACTTTAAAAACACAGAAAATGTCATCAAGTTCTTGGGTAACATTTCCTCTTTCCACTGATTGTTAACCTGCGTGCTGGAGCCGAGTTAGCCACTGGCTCCTGCCAGAGGCGAGGTTGCTGCCTGGATCACTTGGGGATCTCTGTGATTACCCCTGGTTTGTGCTGGTTACTTTGCTCTGGCTGCTGCGGCTGCTGCCCAGGCAGGAGCTACAATCCTCCTTTGCCCAACAACGTTAGTTTTTGCACGGCTTTTCTCCTGGGCTCCCACCTTGAGGTGGAAGATGACCATCTTGACCATAGGGGGTCATCTCTTCCCTGGTGGCCCGTAGTGTCCTCAGCCCCTCAGCTTAGCTGTATTAACCCTTACTTGGGCACTTTCATGTGAGCTGCAGATACCAGCTTTTGGTACAGAATAGGTGATGTATACGAACCCAAAACTGCCAAAGAAACAGGTAAACAGGGTGCTATTAAGGCTTCATTTTAACAACCTGTTGTTTTCTGTCAAACTTACTATTTCCAGTAGGTTTACCCTATCTTTTAGATCCTAACTCTACCCAAAATGCTCAATATTTTTAATTCTCGGCGTGCCTCACCTCCATATCTTACAGCCAGCTTCCACAGGAGACCAGTCTGTTCATTCTGCCATTCGCTCCTCAAACCTTACTAACACACAAGAACTTGGAGCTCATCAAGAGCTGAAATCCACCATCTTTTATGAGAAATGATTTATAAAGCGCTGTGGGTGTGGAGAACTTTCTAAAAGGAGGTCACGCTTCACCTTAAAGAGTGGGCAGCCTGTGGGTCTAACTTTATGAGTTCTTCACGCATGTAACTCCTCCGTAAACAGTGCAATCAAAGTCAGTGTGACCTGCACTTAAATAACTGGATTGTGCCGTGTGTAACGGGCCCGCAAAAGACAAACTGTGATTCTTCATCCCCTCTGGCAAGCTTAACCCTCGAGACTAGTGGAACAAGTACAGCCATGCACTTAGTGTCAATAATTTATTTGTTCATTAGTGCATCCAAATTTGGTCTGGGTCTCATTTAAAATGATGCTTAACTAAGTGACAGCCGTTCTTCTGAGGAGCAGGTGTTGCAAATGCTTCTCCCAGTGCGTTGCAGCTTCAGTTACCAGTGCCTGCAGTGATTCCTGCTCCTTCGCTACGTGGCCTTTCATAAAGCATCAGGTCATTTTGCCAAAACTAGGCAAAATCCCACTGATTTTGACTGAAATCCCACTTCAGTGGCTGCAGGACTGGGGACTTCAGTCTGTGATGTTATCCAAAGACTTGAGGTTGAGAGTGTTTTCTTCCCTTGACGGTCATGTCTGTCTTCAGCAGGTGACCAGCCTGGTACAGCAAGTCAGCTTTGTCTTTGATCCACCTATCTTTGAAGGTTACGTTTAAGTTTTGCCTTTGTAGAAGCAAGAATACTGTAATCCTAACAGAGATTTACTCCATGTTGAGTGCATGAGTACCATGCCATCTACAACATCTAATACCACGTGTGCTAGAGTGAGCTCTGCATGGGTACATGGAATATGCCCAAAAAGAAAAGACATGAAGAGGAAAGTCACAAACTGCGCTGACCCACCAGATTGAGGGACATTCAGAGATTTAACAACCTTCAGCATGCACAGATTTTGATGTTTGGGTTGTCAAGCAAAAATAAACTTTCAAGAGGTGAAAGCCTCATGAGTATGGTAGTCCCATGGTCGCAGCCTCCCACCTTCTTGATTGCACGGGCCATTTCCCTTCCTCCTGGCACAGCAATGACCTCCTCGTGCCAATTACAGCACGGGGCTCTGTGGGAAATCAGTGCCGAGGCCTCTCTCAGAGCACGCTGAGCCAGCTCCGAATGGGGTTTAGCATGTGGGCACCGGGAAGGGACGCGCCACGGGACCAGCCAGCTATTTCCAGACCATTGCCAGTTGCTCTGCAGATAAGTTTGGATGAGGGATTTAGGCTGGCAGCCAGGAGGAATGGAGACAAGTAGTCAGAAAGGAATAGAGAGAGAAAGGCTGCTCTTCTTAATGAGTGCAATAAAACAATAAAAGTGCAATTATGCAGTAAAACTATTGTCATTTTGGGTTTAGAAGATAATGTACTAGGCAACGGTACTCATTTTAGCCTGTGTTTTCAGGCATCTTTTAGCCTCTGACATTATAATTACGTACTACTATCTCATTCCTGCATCTCTTCATTTTTATGGGTACTGAAGCCTTGCATCAGAACAATGTCAGATCCCAAAATCCCGTCCGCTCATGCGGGTCCTTAACGTTGCTTTGCTTTGCCAATTTGTGAACATGCCTTGAAATGCAGTCCCTCTACCCGTCACATTTGCCAAGTAACGTGATAGCATGGGGAGAAACAATTACAGCCGAAGTGCAAGATGTGTTCCCAGTGCTGAACACGGTGTATCTATTTCTCTTGCACCTGAAATCTAGAAACTGTGCATGAAATAATTTTTATCAGCTTCTTCCATACCTCATATTAATAGCATAATTTTATCGATGTTATAAATTATGGTTTCTGTTTGATTTTGAAGTGTCCCTAATTCCTGGGGTTAAATTTTGAGTTAATAGGTAGAAGTACTGACAAACTCAGAACAGCCTGCCTTGTTGGTGCTTTGTTTTTCTTTTTGCCAAAAATCTTATGCGCTCTCCCTCTCCCTCCCTGCTTTCCATCAGTTAGTTTGGGAATCGCTTTGATGGTGGACTATTAGAACAAAAGGATGAAAATACACCTGTGCTGTTGTGTGCATTTGTTCTTAACTCATTTTAACACGATCCCCCGGCTTTAGGCAGTTATTTCTTCTGCACTGTTACATCTCATTGTCGTGAAGTTTTTAAGCTGTGTTAGACTCAGTGGAGTGAAGGGATTTCTGCTTCGGGTTGGTCTAAAATGATCACCTGGGAGTTTGACCAAGCTTCTTCCCTGTGTGCTAAAACCAAATGCTACGATTTAGATTGAAAATTTTAACTTGAAGTACATCTGCATGACAACATAACACCAGAGGGAAGTTCTACTTTAACGGTAGCTTTAGGATGGTGCAATGGTATAATCATCATCATCATCATCATCACCATCATCACCATCATCATCTTCTGTCCTTTATTAAAGCTCCTTCAATTTTTAATTGACTCGCGTCTTAATAGCGGTTCATCTTGAACGCTGGGATGTAGTCACTGCTTTTCTAAAGGTTAATATAAATCTGTAATGAATGGTACAGATTAAACACTGGTGACATTCTGTTTTCCCATCTTGTATAGATAAAATATTTACACTTTAACGGAGATCAATTTAGAAAGCAGGTGCAGCTTTGATGTTTACATCTTTTAATCAGCAACCGTAATTAACAAGTTGTTTGCTAATGATTAATCACCTGCACAAATACCATGTGGATTTGTCAATTTTGAAGTTACAGGCATCTTGGATGTTGGGGTTTTTCACCTTAAGATGAAAAATGACATAAGATGATGATGATCGTGTCCTTTCAAGTGCTTGAGCTGGGAAGGTAGAGAAGCAGGACCAGGTGGTTTCCAAATACAAAGTCGGAAAGCCTGGTCTGAGTGGTGAAAGGTATCTTTTGCAGAAACACAGGCATTATTTATCAGGCTTTGGTAATTGCTATCACGCTTTTAACGTCACCCTCCCAGATGCAGCTTTGCAGGGAGGAGGTTGGGGGTGATCATTACCTACACCTGTTAGTAGCTCCCCTGCCTATAAGTTAGGTTGGTTATTGTGGCTACTGGGTGTGGGGAAGGCTGGCCTGGCTTTTGCTTCTGAAGTTGGCTTTCAAAAATCAGTCCTGCTAAAGACACAGGTTTGCTTTGCTTTTGTCTTTCTGGGGGCTTGGACAGTGATGATGCCAAGATATGGAAAATTATCAGGTTAGGGCATGATCTGGGTTAGAGGAAAAAAATTAGAAAAGCAGGGTGGAAAGAAGGCTTTAAGCATTTGGGGGGATGTGTGTTAGCACTCACTTTTGGGATATACCCTGCTCATTTTATTATCAGACAGTTTCCCCAAATAGTGCTGCCCTGTGGCTCACCCACTCTGTTACTGAGTTTTTAATTCTGTGTCTATTGAGGTGTAATAGCTGTTGGAGTTTGGATTGTCTAATAAGGATGAGAATTATAGTTTGAAGTGTTATTTTTCCTTTGACTTGTTCATATGAATTTGGTGATGTTTTCTGGCTCCGGGGGTTTCTTTTGGCCTCAATGTTGTTGTGCTTTTGTTGTACAGAACTAAGCCTTTTTTGCATGAAACGAGATTGCGTTGGTGACTTGAAAGCTGCTAAAAGTAGCAAAATCAGAATATGCTTGCCACGAAACCAGGGGTTTATTACTTTTTTTGCAGCATCCCTGGTGGGTAATGGGGGCCTCTCTTTCACAGAGCAAAACCTGCAAATTTTCCTGTTAATGACAAATTTCTGGGGAAACTCATTAAAGATAAACTCTCTGCTGTACAGCTTGTAATGATTTATTTTTGTTATGCAATATCCTGCTTTCTGCTAACAAAGGCAGAGGTTGGAAAATGTATCTTACAGTGGTGTCATTAGGTTTTAATTCACTATTTCATGTTATGAAGCACTCTGTGGCTTCATTTAATCACACGAAGATTTTTAATGGTGATAAAAGTGGAAAAGCCTGTGTCCTCCCAGACAGGTTTCATGGATGCTCCACGTAAAGCTCGTGTGCTGCTAATGACCAGATTATTTGCAGTCTGTTAACTTGTTTTATGACTAGATCATGGATCTTACAGCTGACCTCTTGAGTGATGAGGAGGGGCTGAGATGGCTTGTATCTATTCTGCTGGTTTATATTACTGTGCATCCTGTGGAATGAATGATAATGCCGAATCACTGAGGAAATAAGATTTAATAGAGGTTTTGTGAAATAAGTGCAATGTTTCAGAAAAATATAATTAGGAAATACTTAGAGGAGCAAGACACCTTAATAACTGTCTTCAGTACAAGTGAGAGTATCTGAGTCCCCTTGAAGGCAAGGAATCAATTGCTCTGCAGCACCGTTCTCCCATTGATCGGTCGCCCATCTCTGCGGAGACGGGAGCTTGGCGTTTAACCTCGTGCTGCAGAGGCACGAAACCTGAACCTGGTGTGCGAGGAGCTCTCTGTACCCCGCTTCGTCTGTAGCTGCTCTCAAATGCCAGAATGAGAGCTGCTGCTCCTTAAAACAGGCTTTTATTGGCTTGTCTGACAGACTGACAGCAGCTGAACTTGTGAACCATTTAAGGATTCCTGGGAATGTAGTATTTAAGAGTACCCTCCATTGGAGACAATGCTGTGCTGATGCTGACGAGGGCCCGTGAATGGTGGGGAAGGAGGCAGCAGGAGTTACTGTTGATTATTTTTTTGTTATTCTGTTACCAATATGTATCTTGGCTAATTACAGCTAATCCTGTATCTCTGGACTCACAAAAAATAGTGACCCACTGTGTTCCTGCCCTATGAGCTAGGGCAGAATTCATAATGCTGTCTACCCAACACCTGGAACCACCAGGTGTTATTTCTGGCATGCAACTACAACTTATCTTTAAGAAATGCAGTTTGCAGCCTGGTACGGGTTTCCTGCGCTAGGTGCAGGAGCCTGTGGATTACAAGTGGTCTTAAACCTGGTGTTGTTGCAAATATTTTTTCCTTCTTGCCACAGCGAAGAATGCTTCTGTGTATCAATGGGGATAAATGATCTCCACTGAGGTGTGTGCTTGACCAAATAATTCTGCTAGCCTAAAACTTGAAGTATTTAGGAGGTAACTTTCTGCAATAAGCAAGAGATTTAGGCACTTGGCAGAGCTACAAGTGGAGAATGTGAGCCAGCCGGGTCACACTGTCATATCTGCAAATACTGCTTGGTGTGGCCTCCTAGAAAGGTCTGGGTAAAAAAAAGTCATGTTTTCTCTTGTGCAGGCTCAGTTTGGTGAGAGGAGTGACTGCATACCCAAACCATAGTCTGTTTTTTGCCTCGTAGCGCGGCTGATGGGAAGCTGTTTAAAATTTTTTCAGGTTAGAGCAACCACAGAGGGTCTCGTTTATGCCGTGATGAGAAGGTGGAAGATGGCTCTGAACGGGGGGATGCATGCAGAGAAGGCATAAATGCATGTCTGTGCCATCATCCTTTCTGCACCTCTGCTCCCAGACTGTCCCCTCAAAGCAAAGCTCTGGTGTCTTGCCCCATCGTGAAGATGGCCACAACCTACAGCCCTTTATCGTAGGGAAAGAAAAGGGATGTGGCACAGTGACGCAAACCACATCAGGATTTAAACTGGATAATGTCTTGATGCCGTACGTCTGTTCTTTGTAAGCCCTGACTGTAAGTCCTTGTTGTACAGGACAAACTGACTGCTGAAAGGAGTGAGCAAAGCGCTAATCCTGCCATTGAAGGCTGCGCTTTAGCCAGCCTGGCTCAATCACCCAAGTGAAGATGCTGGCCCCTGATAGCTCAGATTCAGGGACTAAAGCATGGGTTATCTGCAGGGGAGGGATTGTTCCTGGAGCATTTCCTTAGCTGAATCTAAACAGTCCCTGACAGCTTTGTGGCTGCGACAGTCAGGTGCACAAAAGGGATAAA
Source organism: Balaeniceps rex (assembly GCA_013401315.1). NCBI lineage: Eukaryota > Metazoa > Chordata > Aves > Pelecaniformes > Balaenicipitidae > Balaeniceps > Balaeniceps rex. The sequence goes on along the minus strand of VYZW01039322.1, from coordinate 86,106 downwards.
AGCCTTCATACAACCTACGATTTCCAGCATTTAACAGCAGCCCTCGGCTATTGTGAGCGGTGTTATTCCATACCGATGCTGTGATTTCTGTGCATGGGGATTTGGTCTGTTTTAAGAGGTCACACGTGCATATTAATTGTCTTTACAGCAAAGACACGTGTGGCATTTACAACGTGCTCCTTAGATTCCATGTATGATTTCTTTCTACTTATTTGCAGTAATTTAAAGATCAATGCATGGCAAGTAAATGTAGCTTATAAGGAGACAAGTTTGGGTTTTTATTTAAAAAAATGCATATCAAAGCCTTTGGTGAAGGTATGCTTCAAGATGGATCTCTTGATACAGAGCTTCTCTTTATTTCTGCTATTTAACTGGCAATGAAATATCACTTTGTCATTCTGTTGCTGACTTTCTTCACAAACTGTTACACCTCTGTAATAGACTGAGTCTGTAAAACAAGATCTGATGTTCCAAAAGATAAAACCAGAGGCTAACTCAGCACACATTTCTCCAAAATGGGGTGTCCGCATGCAAGACAGTTCACTAGGGAGTATAAAATAATTTTTAGGAAATGCACGAAGTTTTCATGAAAAATAGAAACCTTATATCTGAGTGTGCTGCCAATTTACATTTACAGAAATGTTATTTAAATAATAACATGTCCAAGTAATAAGGTTTTTTTAGCATGTTTTATTAGGTACTAATTTAAATGTACAGGGTAGATGCATTTCTGGCTGGCAAAGATGATTTTCCCATTCCATAAAGCTTGTCAAAATTTTCATGTCTCTTCCTCCTTCATACTTGGAAGAGATTGAAATCTGTCAAAGATTCCTATCCCAGAATAGTAAATTGAGAAATGCAGATGTAGCAAATATTTGGCTGGGGGTGAGAGCACTTGCTTCGATCAGCAGCTTGAGATTCCAGTCAAGATAAACTCCCTTCTGGGGTATTCTGCATTTCTCTAACCAAATGCATGGACATTTTTATTGGTTCTGGCCTATTATGTTCTTCACTCAACAGGCTACAACGCTCCAGTGCCCTTCTTGGCCATCAGGCACATGTAAATAAGATGTGTCATTTTGTTGTTTACTCATTATAACCAACTTTCCTGTCAATAGGGCTTTATAAAAATGCGTTTCCCTTTGGCTCGTCATAATGGTAGCAAAACCTGGTTGACTGTAACACACGAGGGCTTTCAAGTGGGAGATCTGAGGGTGCAGACGTGACAGTGCTGCATTGCTGCTCCTCTCCATGCACAGCAAAAGGTCTTGCGAGACTTCCTCGTGCTTGTCTTGAATTTTGACAGAGCGTAGATGCTCCTCTGGCATCACATGTGGGTCATCCGCAGGCTGCTAACGGCCTGTGAAATCTGCTCCACAAATGTGGTATCTGACTTTGCTCCATTTCAGCTGATGAGTTGGTTTTCCCACCTCTAACAGTAATACAGGATTATACTTCAATTTCTGTGCAGGGAGCAGGACTTGGCCTTTATCTGAGTGATGCTTTTCAAAAAATGAAAGTCTCCAATGTTTACATATTTCATTTTTGTGATGAGGAAAGGCTAATTCTAGTAGATTCCCTGGATCTCCATGCATTGCCAGCCTTTAGATTAAATAATATTTGTATGACTGATCTTAAGCTCCCACTGCTCTTGGATACTTCCCATCAGTATACTGCAAGTTTTAAACTAAAGGAGGGGAGATTTAGGCTGGATATAAGGAAGAAATTTTTTACCCTGAGGGTGGTGAAGCACTGGAAGGGGTTGCCCAGAGAGGCAGTGGAGGCCCCATCCCTGGAAACATTCCAGGTCAGGTTGGAGGGGGCTCTGAGCAACCTGATCTGGTTAAGATGTCCCTGCTCCCTGCAGGGGGTTGGACTGGATGGCCTCTACAGGTCCCTTCCCACCCAAAGCATTCTGTGATTCTATGAAGTTCAGTGCCTGGGGCACAGAATTAACTTCTGTAGTAACCAGCTGTGATATCTTGGGGGGTTGTGACTTCAAATGGAGAAGGAACAGATCAAGGCTTTAACTGGAACCTGGGTTTCATGCAAATGCCCTTTAGAATGAAGGACCTACTTGTACCTTTGTCTATGACATGGAAGAATCTTTAGAGATCTCCAGGCTAGTTGATGGGGAAATTTAAGATCTGCAGAAATACGTACAAGTTTGGTTTAATGTCTACAGATGGTAATAATTAAAGTGCTTCACAAGCATTAAGGATTTTCAGCGCCTTAATGAGGAAGAAAACATCAAAGGAAGTTTGATCCATCTCCAGAGTTAATTGGCATTTCCTATCCCAAGTGTGTCTTGACCACTGTTCCCTTATCGGCAGTATATGGAAGAAGATGTCATCTATCCTTGGTAGTTCATTTCCTCTAAAAATATAGAGACTCCTGATTTTTACTGTGAGGGAGATCGCAGGCAATTTAATGCTGAATGGCAAGATACCATAAGGAAAAATGTTGTGCACAATGAAACTGGAGGGATTTTCAGTGACAGATCCCATCAACGCAAGGGCTCAGAAAGGAGCTGGCTTGCTTTTGCCTTCAGCAGCACGTCCTGTTCTTGGGGGGGTGTTCAAAAAGGCGATCTTTTTCCTGCAAATGGGTGTTTGCTATTCCCAAGTAGTCCATGAGGAATCAATAATATTGTGATGAAAATGCAGAAGCTGATTTGGAGGAGAGAGGTGTTGGGAGAGCCGCTGAGAAACATCCTCTTTGCTGCTGTTCCCAGAAGCTGCACATAAGCGTGCGGTGCTCCTGTGCTTCTCCAGACCCAATGCAGTCTGCATAGACGGACTGCCTCTCTAGGGACAAATGGGAACATAGAAATATGAAGGAAAACTGTAATATTTTTGGTTTGATCCAAATGTTTGATAAACTTCAGAAATAGAAAAAAAAAAATTGAGATAACTAGTATATTTGCATGTCAGAGATGTTCAATGAACTTATCTTCAGCCTGCATGGAGAAAGAAAAGGTGTAGAAGGAAAACTGTCCTTTTTAATGAAGCCAAAATGTTGCAAAACCTCCTTACTACAAAGTTGTGCTGAAAATGTAATTAATATACAAGCATCTCACAGGTATGTGTGACAAATAGGCAGTTGGTTATTTTCTAGATACTATCTTGAGTAAAGTGAAGATAACGTCATGGAAGCTGAAGCGCACAGAGGAAAACAGCCGTGTGGAAGTTACTGTCTTATTTTTCATGTGTTGCTCGGGGGGACAGCACAGGCAGATTATCGCTGTTCCGATGGCATTTGGATAACTTTTTTCAGATTGGGACTGATGTGAATCCCATTAAACTGGCTGGGGATCATTAGAGTCACTTCATGGCTTTTTTTTTTTCACTCAGCCTTGTAAAAGGTCAGCTCTCTCCATGGCTATTACTGTTTATTACTAATTATTATTGTTCAATATGCCCCTGGGCATGCTATCCAAGTTATTCTAATATCCATATTGCTGCAGATCAGGGCTTTGGCAAGTGGCAGTGCCTTACTGCCAGCCAGAAGCATAGGAGGAGATGGGGAACGTATAGCTGTCATGATGAGAACACCCTTGCACACTAGCTATGTGCAGTCTTGCATGGATGTATTGATTAAACTATTGTTTTTTAAGCAAAACTACATGGCTAGATCTTTATCTTATGTAGTTTTACTGAAGGTGATGAAGCAGTACCTCTCTACTCCAGCTGAGATATGGGTCACCGTCTTTGCCACTGGCTGGAGCAGTGTAGGTGAAGGGCAGGAGTCTATACAACGTGCGAGTGCTTGCCCTGTCCCTCGCTGATGTTCAGCTGTTTGAGCCGGGTTTCTTCAGCCTTCTTGCTCTAGGGATAGTGGTGTCCCAAAGAGGAGGTTGGAGGGCTGTGCTCCCTGCACTCCTGTCTCCTCTGCCCCTTGACGCTGCTCTGGGCACAGCCGGCACCGGTAGCCTGGCAGGAGGTATGGCACGTCCTGCCCAATGTATCTTGCTACGGGGCTAGACACGAATTCACTGCAGGTTGACACCTGGGGGAACAAATACCATTTCTAATTCCCGATTTGTGTGGCATCTCATTTTCTATGTCAAGTGAACAGAAACACCTCGGAACTTGCAGGTATCTGAAGTTAATAAAGAATAGAATTTTACTTTGATATGTCATCATTCTTCTCAGTGACCAGCAGTTTCTTAACGTGACCTCTAAGCTCAGAACAGGAGCAGAGATCCGTGTCCGTTGTATGTGGGTACCCGTTTCCAGTGGTGACCACTTAACCAGTGAGTTAGGAGCAAAATTTCATCCTTACAGCAATAAGTTATCACACTAAAGCACAAGATGTAATTTTTTAATTAATTGCACTTTATCATGCATAAATACATGCTTCATTACTGTCTGTAAAATTAGCTTGCCCCTTTTTAATACCCAGCTGCTCTGCTTGACTCCAGCCTGCTGCAGCAAACCGCTCTGCATGTCACTTGGTTGTGCTAAATATCTCTGCTTTGAGTTTACAAGGCGAGAGCAGACTTATTTTCCCTTTTACGTTGCATTAAGGAAGTTGTGGAGAACTAAAGTCAGCTGTGCCGAGCTAACTGCTTATCGCTGGATACGTTCATTGCTGGAGATGTGGAATCTGTATTAGCTTCCAATTTAAAAAATTCTGTTCGCTTCAATTTGTGATGCTCCTCACTGTCCAGAAGCACAAGTGTCGAGTTAGCATGTACTGCCAGAGCTGTTTAAAAATAAGCTCAAGAGGGGATGCTTATGTTGGTCTCGGTGGAAATTGTTTAGATCCTGCAAGGATCTTAAAAGGCAGAGAGCTCCTGAACCGTCTTTCCCCCTGAATAAATTTGTGATTTCAAGCCTGTGGATGATGAGCTGATGGACATAAACCGGTGCCTGATGTTCTGCTGTTGTCAAACCCTACAGCTTGATGGCCAGCGGTGCTGGGGGTCTGTCTGCCTTCTGCCCTTCTCAGGTCATGCATGACTCCCGCAGACAGCGTGTCAGCCATCTCGGGCTGCTTTCCAGGACGAACGTCCCAGAAGTAACAGGGTGGTGCGAAATGGCAGCACGGAAAGGTTACGCAGCAGTGCCAAACAGCACGGCTGATCTTTACGGTGCTCTTTTCTAGGCTAGGAAAAAGAAAACGTTTCTTCTGGGTGTGCCATTGTGGGGGATGAAGGGTTAATTCTCTTCTGCTCCATCCGAATCACTAACTTCTGTTTACTTTCTCACTTTCCATCCAAGGAAAGTTGGTATTGCTGTCATTTGAGCCATTATGCAGGCATCATACTTGGCGGTAAGTTAAAACACTCTCTCGGGGTGTGCTGACCCTTGCGGTATAGATGGCTGTGCCCAGTTTGATCTGGGGAAAACTGGGGCAGAGTGAGACTGCACTGCCTGGTTGGAGTTGGGAATCAAGGTGGTGGTGGAAAATTTCCCGGTTTTGTTATTGTTCATTGAATTACATTTTTTTCTGAGTTCCTGAAAACATATGCCAGCCTGGTTCCTGCAGCATGGGAATGTTAATTTCCTTCATCTTCCTCAGAAAATGAACTCAACATTTATCCTTGCTGTGCCTGTAACATAAAGTGACCATATTTCAAAAACAAAGGAAGAAAAGGAGTGGAGGAGCTGGTGGGTAGGTGTGTGTTAAAGGTCTGTAAGAGCGGTTTGTGCCCACAGGTGAGGGTAAAATGTGGCTTTGGCTGAAGGACAGTGATGCAGTTTGACAGTGGCTGCCTAGGTTTTAAAATCTTCTTTCCTTCCATGTAAGAATGAAAAGAAAACCTTCTAAGTACCTTGGACACAGTTTTTATATTTCTTTTTTTTAAAAATGTCATTCTTGCTCAAAGACTGGGTTTATCTTTAGAACAGGGCTGCTTATGGGAATATTCCTGATGTCTCGGGTATATTTTATAGGAACCCATAGAGATCTGTAAATGTCCCACCTGTGGCAAAAGCAGCATCAAAAATGGGTAATTCACAAGGGGAGCCGAGAGGATGCCAGGAGATCGATGCCTGCTGTGTGTTTGTGTGTGTGTGCTGAGAGTAAAGGCTGGCCAGGAGGCCAGCGGTGCGGACAGAGGCTCTGGTGGTGCTGGGGAGCTCTGGTGTGTTTTGCAGGACCCCGCAGTAACTGTTTGCACATTTCCCGCTGACCCCTTCGGTGGGTTTGTTGCTTATTTCTCGTTTCACTGGTGTGCTACCCAAGGCGTTTCAATAACCTTCAAAGAGGGTTTTGTAGTTTCTTTGGTACTTTGCTGCCTGGTGGCTCAGCAAAACGGGCACTTTGACTCCTCCAAAGCTGCTCCTTCGGTGCCAGCAAAGATCACTGCAACCACCCCTGGGGAAGCGCTTTGGCTTAACACGCAGGTTGCCTCACCGAAGGAGACAACGCGGCGGAGCCGATGAACAGAGGGCACAAAAGACAAAATCCGTCTGAGAAATGTCAGGCACATGACAAAGGGGAGGGAAAGCTGGAGAGCGGCGTTATTTCTAAAACACAGCTATGTGACCTTTAAATGTTCATAGCAGTCCTGAGGAAGGTGTGAAAGATTTTGTTTAGCTAACTGTAGGTCACCAAGGACAGCAAAAATGATGGAATTGTGCAAAAGAAAAGATCCTTCTTATAGGCAACAGTTAAAAAAAAATTGGTCACAGGGGTTTTGTATTGTAATGTTTTGTTTAGTCCAATATATTAGAGGCTGTTGCTTGGTTGCAAGCAGGAGGAACTAAGTACATCTCAGAAAATATCAGTTCCTGAGGATGAGTTTTTCTTCAGTAAAACCTGCGTATGTCAAATCCTGCATCATCTCTGTATTTCACCCTACTTATGATAACTCGAGTTATCATTTCTTTATCGCTTTGGTATGTAGGCAATGGAGCCTCTGCCTTCACCTGCTTTGACTTCAGGCGTTAGCTCTCACCTGCTGTGAGCTAAGTTGTTTTAAGGTATGAATGTAAAATTTTCAGCTAGACTCAATTTGCATGTTCACTGTAACTCATACCCTTAATTATATCCTAAGTGAATTTACAGTGATTTTTGAGGGCTGTGTCTTGCCCAGAGTCTTTTTCATAGAATCACAGAATCATTTGGTTGGAAAAGACCTTTAAGATCATCGAGTCCAACCGTCCCTGTCCACCACTAAACCATGTCCCTAAGCGCCTCGTCTGCCCGGCTTTTAAATACCTCCAGGGATGGGGACTCCACCACTGCCCTGGGCAGCCTGTTCCAGTGCTTGACAACCCTCTCCGTGAAGAAGCTTTTCCTAATATCCAATCTGAACCTCCCCTGGCGCAACTTGAGGACATTTTTTGTACTAGTTCTGTCTGACTTGGGCCAAAATGAAGGTTTTGGGGATCCCTTGCTTCCAAGTCTGCGGCAAACCAGTGGGCTTTTGAGTGCCGGGGTTGGTGTGAACGCTTGTCCCTCTGGTTAGCCAGGAAAACTAGGACTTAGAGCCTGCTATTAGAGCACCAGAAAGGTAAGATAAGACTCTGACATACTGCAGGATTACCCAACCCCTGCCTAGAAATCCCCAGTGAAGTAGTTAACCATCTTCATACAGTAGTCAATGTTATTTAGGCAGTAATAACAAAAATATTCAAAGACCCTGGTGCTCCCTGCACAGCTTTCCCTGGTGCAAGCAGAAGGGGATGGTGACTAACTTGAGCATCAGCTGTGCCAATAAAAAGGCATTAGAAATTGCTTGTCTTGTTCACCTAACTCTTGTTGCTGCTGCGCTGTCAACGACTGCATCCTGGAAGAGCCAGGAATTGGAGAAACTTGAGTGAACATCGTAGCATCAGCAATTAGTCGGTAAAATTGTCCTTTATAGCTCTGAATACCATCGTCTCCAGAGGAATACGTACAAATGTTTGTGACAATGTGTTCCTTGACAATGAAGTATGCGGAGAGAAAAAATCTCTCCTCTTTCAGGGATTCGGTTAAATGACTGCAAAGCAGTGACCGTTCATCTGCTTCCCTGTCAAAACGTCGTGCCAAGGCTGAGTCTCCCTTCCCCTGCGTCACACTTGTGGTGTGGACTCTCGTGGGGGGCATCTGCATTAGCCTGATGAGCAGGAGTGGACTTGTCTAATAATGCCACCCCAGAGACAGGGTGCCTCTACAGCCTCTCTCTTTAGCAACATGAAGCGCAATGAGTGGGCCTTATCTTGTTTGCAGTACTATTGTTAAATAAAATATGCTTCTGGAGCTTTCAGACTAATATTTGCTTGGTCAAAAAAAAAAAAAAAATCATTAGGGTTCTCTTGTAAAGATGAATGAGTAGTTTTGAGGAACTCTATCTGTGTCCCAGAATAGTTAGCTGCTGCTGTAATAATTCTTCTGAAGTTATAAAGAAAGTGACAGGCTTGCTGGGGTTTGTTTTGGTAGGAGTCCAAAAAAGAAGAAAATTGGGCTTCAGGCGTCAGATTCATCACTGGGGCTGGAAATGAAGGAAAGTCAGTGCAGCCCTGAAGCTTTGCTCCATGTAACAGCAGGAGAAAGTCTGACAACTGCCAGTCCTGCTCCTGCCAAAAAGGGAAAATGAACCCATGGCTGCAGTTGGTCGTGGGTCAGAGAAACATCCTGGGCTGGCCATGTCTTTTAAAGACAGTGTTCTGGAAGAGCTACAGATTGAAGCACGCTCCTCTCTTGGTTCACACAAGTGCCATTCTTTCATGCTGTTTTCCTGAAATCATAAAGCAGATCCTTGTTCTTAGAGTGAAACAGGGAGTGAGAATGGTTCTAGCCGCCTTAAAGCTTGTTCTGCTGTAGGGCTGATGTCCCTTGTGCTGGATTAGTGCTCCTGTTCTTCAGATTTCAGAGGTGTCCATTGCTGTAGAACAATACATGAGTACCTCCTATACCTGATGGTGTGGATTAACCCCAGCTGGTAATGGAGCACCACACAGCTGCTCACTTGCTCCCCCTGCCCCCCAGTGGGATGGGGGAGAGAATTGGAAGAGCAAAAGTGAGAAAACTTGTGGGTTAAGAACAGTTTAATGATTTAAATAAAATAATAATAAATTGTAATGAAAAGGAAAACAACAAAGAGAGGAAACAAAACCTGGGCGGGGGGGGGAAGTGATGTAACTGCTCACCACCTGCTGACCAATGCCCAGCCCGTCCCCGAGCAGCGATCGCTGCCTCCCAACCAGCTCCCCTCAGTTCCTATCCTGAGCATGACGCCATATGGTATGGAATGTCCCTTTGGCCAGGCTGGGTCAGCTCTCCTGGCTGTGCCCCCTCCCAGCTCCTTGTGCCCCTGGCAGAGCACGGGAAGCTGGAAAGTCCTTGGCTTAGTGTCAGCACTGCTCAGCAACAACTAAACCATCAGTGTGTTATCAGCATTATCCTCATCCTAAATCCAAACCACAGCACTGTACCAGCTACTAGGATGAAAATTAACTCTCTCCCAGCCGAAACCAGGACACCTGAACAAAATAACTTACTTTTTTCACCTAGAAATATCCTAACTGGAAGAAATGGAGTATAAAATATTGCACAGCAGGTGGCAATGGTGAAATGATAAAAAAGAAACAGAAAATAGCTGTATAGTTCCTTGGTGTTTTTGTGTTTTTTTTTTTTTCTTTTCTCCAGAAGGGAAAATGATTCACCAAGTAATTTGAGATGGATGCATTGAGCCTTAGCAGTGTCAATTTTCCATGACTGAGGGAACACAGTGCTTAATCTACCTACTTGGTCTATGCGGGTAACAAGCATCTTTTATTTTTATATTTTAATGAGCACATGGAAGTCATACCAGGTTTCCAGAGAAGCCTAAATCATAAGAATAATCCCAGAAGCTTTGTTTCCTCCTCTAAACTCTCTGCTCAAAACAAGAGAGGGAAAGCTGTAAAGCTGGCAAACTGTTGACAGAGGTGTCTGTGAAGGGAGTCTGAATCCATGCTCTGCTCTTAGGACTGCCCGCACCCCAGCTGGCAGCAAAATGGGGTAGGAGAGAACCTGTGGGTTCCTTTTAACTTTATAATCAAGTAAATCTTGTAATCAGTCATGTCTCTAGTGGCTAGTCTGCTCTGCCCAATTTTTCTGCCGCAGTACAGCTCTTGGATGTGTCCTCTTGGGGACTGGGCACTGCGGTGTCCCTTTGACGGTCATGGGGAAACACACAGTGAACATCTGGATGCAAGTGAGGAAGATGAAGATGAGGTTACTCTTCTGACAACAACAACTTCTAGGATGCGGTACAAATGTTGGGAAGTGAATTGATCCTTGCATAAATTGATCCTAAGGCATAAGCTCTACCTGATGTAATTTGGCTTTGAGTCTGAATTTTGTGGACCAACAGCTTTAGCCAAAACCTGCTGAGTTTTTAAATTTGGTTAACTTTGAAGTCCTGGGTATTAACATCTGCAAGGAAGATGTTACTGGGCGAGAGAAACTGCTGCTTTTTACTCTTGTGCTCTCTTGTAATAACCCAAGTTTTGTGTAATGTCAAAAGTTGTGAATTAATTGATCTTAGCTGAACTATCCTTCACTGGGTCTGCTGGCACTTTTGTACCTGGAAAGACCCAAGAATAAATGAACCATGGAAACAAACTATCAGCTAACAAATGCAGCTTTCTCTGTTAAAAACCTGGAGGAAAGCTGCATTCTTCAATTCCCTCTGCACATTTCTGTTCCAGGACTAGGCAGCACTCTTGTATCTTCTTAGGAATCCATTTGGCACTTCTTGTGAGCAATAAAATCAAAGGAAAAAGTAAACATGGACAAGAACAGCCTGTTGTTTTGATGTCAGACCAGAGCCAGTCATAGGAATTCTGGCTGAAACAGGTTTTTATTAGAATTTGGTCGGTTGGCATAAAAACATACCACAGGAGTGTCTCAGTTTTGAAGTCCCTGTTGGAAGCAGCAAGATTTGGGTGGGAGTGAGCCCTGGCCACGGAGCACCCGGGGCATTATGGGCTTGGGTTGTGTAGGCTGGCAAAGAAAACCTCTCTTGAAAATAGCAGAAACGAGATCACTTATGTAAATCTGCTTTGTCACCGTATGTGTGTGCATTACCACAATTATAGGATGATGTATTGCGTGCTTCGTGCACTCTGAGAAGGCTTTTCTTAGTCATGTGACTGTACATGCATTAGTTTGAATCTCTTCACAGTTTTATATTTGATCATCTCTAACGACAGTAAGTTTCACAAGTTAATTGAATTCTTAAGCAGTTTCTTTTTTTTTTGTTTTTCCCAGGAAAAACATCTAATCTCATACATTCCCTTGAAGATGCAAAGCTTTGAAACGTATTTGAGTCTAACGTGGAATTTATTTTATGACAAAACAGAAGATACTTACAGATGAAAAATAAATACCAAGAATAAGTCATGCATTTTTCATTTTGAGTCTGAGGGCAGAGAGCCGAGTAGTCTAAATATTTAAGGTAAGCCCTCTGGTACCCAGAAGAGCTCAGTATGGGTGCGTGTGTGCTGGGTGATGGCTGAAACCTCACGATGCCGCAGGGAGCTGTGCTGTTTTGCAAGTTAGCTTTGAGGCAGAGAGTCCTGCAAGGATGGAGCTCCTCCGACCTGAGGACATGCCTCGTCTGACGCGTGGAGCTGCGGGGATCGGCTGGGCGATCCCGTGTCCCAGTTGGGATGGCTGTTTGCAGGGATGGGGATGGGAAGAGCCCCCTCTGTATGGTGTGTGTTGTGCTGGACCCCCAAAGTACCTGATTTACCTACATAGTAAACAGCATAAGGTGAAATTCTCATTGCAAAGGCTGTCTTGACTATCCACTGTTGTCACCAAAAATTAAGTGGAATTTTTTTGGGGGGACGGGGTTAGGATCCAAGTGATCCCCTGTAAACCAAGATGGGGAAGAGGTGGGGGAAAAGTAAACCACTGATCCTCAGGTAATTCCTCTGTAAGACAGAAGAGTATCATGTCTTTCCAGTTTGCATCCTTTTAACATCCTCAGTGAAACCATTTCTCCTACTTATATAAGGGTAAACCTCAAATGTGGTTCTTAAATTTTGCTGCGACTGAACTTTCTCATCATAATGATCAAGGTTATTTGCTCTCTGTTGGGAGTAATGATCAACTGCATCATGTGAGCCTCCAAAAAACATGGACTGCTCTAAGAAAATCATGCGATACGCCAACATACACAAGAAGCGCATCAGGCAGCCCATCGCTGAACTGTGCTAATTGTTCTTTATATTATCTCACATCATCACCTCTGACTTTGCTGTCTTGCTTCTAGGTCAGTGCACGGGCATTGTTTATATGGGTGCCTATCTGTTGGCAAGTGGAATTGATATCATCAGCTCTGAGTTGATGTTAATTAAACAGGAATAACAATTTTTTCAGAGGTTAGTAAGATCCACGTGGTTTTCAGTGCAGTGAATTTTCATTTTGCCTTCATCTGTTTTCTGATGCAGTTATTTTTCTCACTACTCTCTTCCATTGCTTTTATTGAGCTTGCTTCCTTTGACCAGTAACATTCAGTCTATTTGAACAGCCTACAGGTTACCAGACTTTCATTATCACACTTTGCCTTACTTCCCTCTCTTGTAAAAAGCTTGCCATTTTACAAATTGTTCTTCATCAGAGATAATGTGTCTCTGTGAAATGGAAGCACTTTTCCCTCTACTTGTTCCCAGAAAGTGGCCAAAACACCTGCAGATGCTGATGGGTTTTAAAAAAGAAAAATCAGATGTTGTCTCAGCCAGAAGGTTGTTCAATTAACTTTTCCTGCTGGGAATTATTAGACCTGGGGCTGTGCTGCTGGGAGGGATCATTTCTTAGCATCAATGCTAAATGAATTAGGACTTTGTGGGTAACAGAAGAACTTATCAGAACATGAGAAGCAACAGCAAAGCACTGAAAGTTTAAATAAATATCAGATGGAGTTCGCTTTTGGAGGACCGTGATGTTTTGCTGTGAAAAATGCATTTAAATGAGAACATTACCAAATACATAGAGATTTGCCATGGGAATGCCAACTTAAACGTGGTATTAAGAGCAGAAATGTTTGATGTTTGCTTATTTTATTTTTCTAAATCTTACCTCTTCCTTAACACAAAACCTCTGAATCCTTCCCTTATACTGCTCAGCTCAGCCTGTCCCTGGTGTTATCCAGGTGGGAGCAAGCAGCTCCCAGTGTAGGCCAGGAGGACCTTGCCGGCCAGGAGGACCTGCCGTGGTGCGCTTACCCGTTTTAAGGGCTCTGTGGACCACCAGTCAAAACCAGAGCCTGCCGCATCCAAGCACCCATTGGTTCCTTGGTGTTCAGGTGAGCACTCTAACTCGGTCCAGTGGCCGAACTCTGGCATTTGAAATACAAAATATTTGGAGAACATCAAAAATAAATTCAAAAGGTAAATTTTCCATCCATGTAATGTTTTTAGAAGCATTACTGTGGGCTCAACCGCAAACTCTTCTCTTGGGAAACCACTAAACACATCATCAGACTCTTATGTATCTTTTCATTTGAATCTTTGCTGAAATAGTGAGCAAACTATGTTTATTTGAGCCTAACTCTGTTTAAAAACAGAACGTTATTTGCTTACTCACTTTTTTTAACCAACACTCTACCAACAAACTTCTGCAAGGCAAAGGTGCATGTATTTTCACCAGTTTTAGCTGAGGGATGGACCTGGCATTGTTTGAACTCAACACATGACTGAACATTGGCCTCATCTCATGAACACTTGTCGCAGTCCTGATCAACTTCTCGGAATCAGTAACTGGGGTTGCCCTGCACTTTCTCTTCCTTTGACCCTATTGAGCTGATCGCAGGTAGGAGGAAGCAGTGTATTCTTTAGAAATGTCCCTCTGGTGCAATGCTGCTAGGGAAGATGCAGGGTTTGGAGTGATGCTTGCGTGGCGGATAGCACGTCCTCCCTGCTGGTACACCTGCACGTGGGGCTGGGCACGGCTTTCCCATCACACTCTAACGAAAGTTATGAGCGTCAGAATTTGAGCGCTTCTCAGAACGCACAAGAGGAACGTGTTGTAACCTGTTGTGTGTTGCCTATAAGCCCTTTCGGTTTAACTTTCCTTTTCTGCTTTAATAGGTGACTTGCTTTTATGCAGTGCTTTCCTTCTTCATGCATAACTTGAACTTCTTTCTTTCGTTCAGACCTGCTCCAGTTTCAATATTTCATTGCTTTCCACATCTTCCCCTCTTCAGTTTCTTTTGATTGTGGTTTGATTTTGCTCAAGTCACTTTCTGGCACTCTGAAAGTTCAGCAGCAGCATCTGTAGCCGAGCACGAGATCCCAAGGGCAGCAGCACACGTGACATTTAACAGAGGAGCCAGAGCCTGTTTGCAGGGAAGCCCGACGGGGACTTGGGAGTCCAACCTGTCCTACCCATCTCCCCCACCTCCGGTACCTCACCTGTTTTAAAGGGATTCTTTTCTGTTAACACTCTGCATAAATCAGCAACTTAGTGTGGTGACACCCAATCAGTAGGATCTATTCCCTCCTGAAGAGCAATATTTTTTGCTTGTCTTACTTCAGAGTGAAGAGCCAAGTTTCCATGAGAGGCTTTGGAGCTGGTTTTGGGAAGCAGAGGTGTGCGTGTGGCTCGGGGGGACTTCAGTTTCCAGGGAAAACAAAGTCTGGGATTAGCAAGTACAAAATGGCAAATTGCAGAACCCCCATCTACGTTCGGTGCAATGTGACATCTCAGCACCCATCACCTGGGGCAAGACTAACAACAAGTCACTGAGGTGAACCCATCCCTCAGCCATGTAACTGCACTGTCTTTGGAGTAATAATAAGAAACAAGAAACCAAATTGTTCCCTTGTGGTGTCAAATGATGAGCTGAATAATTACTGCGTGGAGGTGGCTTTTTGCTTGGGGTTCCGCGTGCCCATCGTGCTGCCCAGAGGTGGCTTGTGCAGCCAGCAGCAGTGGAAAAGAGGGGCATTTTTGTGGGGTCATTGTATTTATGTGCATTGATATATATATATAAGTATTCTAATGGGGCAAAATCGCGCACTTTGAAGTGATTACTCTGATCTAAAGCTCTTCTGTGCTTATCCTCCAGAAACTGGCTCTCTTACTTCCCCTTCAAAATATGGCTTGGAAGGGGTGATGCACTTCACCGTTCTCATTTCGATCCAGCCTTGTTGAACTGCTCCTGACGAAGGCTCAGCTGCTCCAACTCGCTGTTGTGCGAGAGGTTTGGGCAAATTGCTTTAGGGACTGCTCCCAGGTAATTAAAACATGCTTTGCCTCCCACCCTTCCAGGCTGATTTGAATTTGTACTGAGAGTTACAGGGGGAGTTAATGGGATTTTCTTACAGGAACTTATTCTCTGGGGGACGAGCACTGTTAAAATTTGTTAAGAAGTAGGCAGAATCAGTAAACCTATGCTGTTGGGGTCGCAGCGGCTATGCGTGGTCAGGTCACGGGGAAGCTCAGTCCTAAACCGCTTGGCTGACGGGAGCGTGCAGACACTTGGGTGATTAGCTGCGAACAAGCCATAGCCCCAGCTATTTAAAAAAAAAAAAGTGTACCAGTGCTTGGCACATGGGCTTTTAGCTAATGAGCATCCCAGCGAGTGGACACAGCTCTTGGCAGCGCTGCCAGAAAGGAGAGGGAGACTCGCAGCATCTGAGCAGCAGTGGTAATGGAAATTGCAATTAAGGCATGTATGTCAGCTTCTCTCTATTTGTAGCCCCCAGATTCAATTAGAGATGCGTGCGTGCCAGTCGAACGGGTGTGCCTCTGGGCTGGGCACGTAGCTGCCAAGTTCAAGGTGCCAAAAAAGAGACCTTCAGCCTGAGCTGTCCTTACTTGCAACACTTCAAGCACATCTGTAGGAATCTCCCTGATTTCTGAGGATTTTTCTGGTTTTATCTGGGACAGTGATACTCCTTTCCTTAAAACTGGGTGTGTGCCAACTGCTTGGTGAGACTGTGTTTGTGGAAGTGTAGCCCTGCCCCGGGGGAGCTGGGCCTGACCCATGGGGCAGAGATGTGGGACGAGGGCTGGTGGGGTCCCAGCACCTGCGGGCTGCACCCATCAGTGCTCACCCAGTGCTGATGCTTTAACCGTTGGGTTTATTCACAAGAAACTCCTCTCCTGCCGGTGAGATACGTAGTAGTCCTTATAAATCAGCAGTAGACTTGACTTTGTGTGTCGTCTTTTAATTACTGGAAAATCCCTGGGATCAGAAGATGGCATCATAAGGTTTATAGCTCAGCTTTAGTTTGGATTCAAATGCCTTACTTGGTCAAAATTTGCTCTGAAATTCAAAAGAATTTGTCTGAATAAGGCCCAGAAGATGCAGTTTATCACCAGCGAGTGCCGTGGGTAATTGTACTTACTCAGCTCTCTTAGCCACATACGGCCTGATAAAACAAACAGCCAGACGCGTTACAGACTAAACCAAATAGATAAATCCTTACTTTCAAAATTAACTAGGCAGTAAAGTGTGTTGTTTTTCACTGAACATCTATAAGTTGTAGCTGAATAAGGTATTTGTTCTCTCTGAATGGAGCGAGGGCTATAAATAATGTATGGCACAGTCTGGATTTGCTCTCTCCCACGTCTCGTAACGCTAGTAGCGTCGCAGGGATTTAAGGGAGAAGATGCTCCCTGTAGCCGAGTACGAATAAAACGTGTATTGGTGCGACGACTGCCGTTACGGACGTGGCGATGGGTATTTCTGTGGGGTGTGGGCAGAGCTGTGCGGCTGGGCGCCTGCCGGCAGGACCCAGTTAAATAACAGACCAGGATACATAACAGTTAAATACAGTGACACAATTCCCCCCCAAAACGTATAGACCTGTTACGGCTTTAGTCGTAACTAAGAATGTATTAAGCCTGGTGCTATCGATTAACCTAACTGGCATAAAGGTCTGGCTGAGGCCTGGGAGGGGACACATGCTCAGGCTGAGACGAGGCTTTAAATGAGAGAAAACGGTCTGAGAAACTTGCTTTTATGTACAACGAACAGCACAGAGCTCTAAAAGGAGCACCAGCCTTTGATAAGCTGCTTGAAAGGCACGTGGGCCTCTACCTAGCTCTCATTTGAGTGAAGCGTAATTGTGATGAAAATTGGAAAATGTTCAGCTACTTAACGAAGCATGAGAGAAACTCTTAGCGTTGGTTTTCTGTGAGCACCGAGAAAGAAGACCAATCCCCCATTATTTATCCGTGCTGAAGCGATAAAAAGCCCCGCTGCCTTCAGTGTGCTGCTGAAGGTAGGATCCGGATAAAAATAAATAAGTTGCTGGTGTGCATGCCTCTAACTCGGGGCTAAGGCTGCACGTGGATGCCGAGGAGGTGTTCTGTTTTCCAATCTTATCTAACTTATGTTTTCATATGCACGTTCGACCACTCCTTGTGCTGTTTCTAAACACGATGGAAGCAGTTTGGGTGATGCCAGCGGTGTATCCCGTGTTTAGCCGACTGCCTGCATTGCTAGCGCTCGGGCGCGTGCAGCTGTACTCATCACCCAAAGGCATCACGTTAAAATCTGCACAAATTAGCTTTGTGTAGGGGGGAAAAGTGGACTTAAGTACACTTTATTGCTATCTGTGATCCATGTTTCTCTTTCTTTCTCTTTTTTCTTTTTTTTTTTTGGAAAAAGAACAAATACTAACAGGTTGCTGGTTTCATAGAAGCAAATAGCCTAGGAGCAATAGGCAGCGGGTTTTGGCAAGACATGCGGTTGTACGGGACAGCTTTGTTTGCCTCTTTTATAGCGGTAAAAACACAGGCTGAGAAATGTATTCATCTACACTTGAAATTTGTTGGGAAACATGGGATCGGCTCCGTTGAGGAGGGAATAAAGACATTTAATTGGGCTGTTGCCTCGGTGGGTAAGACAAAGATCAGCAAAGATGAGTCCTCAGTGAAATTTTATATGCAATGGTAGAGTGGCTTTTTATTTATGTAAATACTGTGAGCCCATCAACCCTCTGTGAACTTGTGGGAAACTATACACAACAGGGCTTCAACCCTTAGCATAAAGGTTTCTTTGGATAGGGACAAGAGATGCCAATAAAATAAAATTTTCTTCAGGCTTTTTCCTTTTGCAAATGACTCTCTCGGTCTCCAGAAACCACGAGGGAGCCTGTTGCCATGGCTCTGCTGGAGCTGGGGGAGAAGTTTCTGCCGGTTGTGGCCAGGGCAGGTTTTTGCAGTGTATGATCGGGTAGCTAAGCTCTCTATTTCGGTCCAAAATGCAAAATTTCCTCGTTACATGTTTCAGGAGATAAATAGCTTTGTTGAACGACTCTAATGACATGAAGGCAATTGCTCATTTCAAGGCGATGTTCTGCTGTTGCAGGTTTATTTTTGTACTGAGGAATAAAAGCAGAATGCTCTTATCAAATGTGAGAGGATACAATTCACCAAACTACAGAATTGTCTTTTTTTCCCAACATTTGATAAATCCTGTTAGGAAGCATTTCAGATTCCCCAGTAGTTGTTTCCAGAAAGCTTTTATTTTGGGCTGCCAAGAAGGTGTTCACAACATTAAGCCATTTTATTAGCGTGGTTTTTTTTTAATTTAAGTTTCCACATCTTTTCAGGCTCCAGATTAAACAATTCTGCTGGTCAAATTGAACTAGAGCAATGAAGTACCAGGGGCAGGAAGGATGGGTGCGATTCAGTGGGCTGGGCATGTAGGGGCTCCTTGACTTTCCTCTGGGCAGGACCAGGACTCCTTAACTTCTGTCACTGCTTTTCTGTACTGCCCTGGGGCTGGTTTAGTTGGTCACGGTCTACTTTGCCCTTATTTCTCTATGCCCTTATCGGGGAAACCAACCTGTTGTCAAGATGACCTTTTCCCAAGTGCTTCTTTTATATCCTTTATCTTTTGCAAAACCTTCTTATACCGCTTGTCTTACATTTGCAGGTGAGATTGAGCCTGAACAACTTAAACCCATTAGGCTGATGGAACTCTAAAAAACTCTTTAGCCTTGGGACATCCGTGGTCCAGACCTGGATACTGAGCTTTGGGATCACGCCTGCGTATTCCCACGACAGCTTACCCGTTGAATGTGTTCCTTTGGGTTTTGTCTGTAGCTGATTGTAATTAAAGGTCTGAATATAGAGTTACTTTCAGAGGTGAAGGAATGAAATACAGCTTTCACTGCGATGAACTTTCACAGTGTCAGAATTTGGCATTTTATTTGTTGTTTTTATTCTGATAAGGCTCTCTTGAAAGATGTGACATTTTGTACAGTTACCAAATGGAAAATTTCCCCTGCAAATGAGTCTTACAGAACTGATTAGAAATGAGTGTTTTGAGTGATCTCCCACTGCTGCTGCTCGTCTCTCTGATGAGACCTGAGATACTGCGAGCTCGCTTCGTACCAGCCTCGCCGAGGCAACGACTCTTCAATTTTGTGAATTCTTTAATAATGTCTTCAACTTAATTGACAATCTCGGAGACACACATGAAACTGTTTGTTGCTTACCAAATGAAATGTTCTGTCTGTAAAGCTCATCCCCCATCACTCTTCTTAGCAGTTCTTTTCAGACTCGACAGAAATGAAGAATAAGGCAATCTGTATGCAGAAATGGAAACCTTTCAAGATGGTGACTTTTACATAGATCTGCTCTCGTATTTTCTTGAGCCGGCGCAGACATTGTCACCAGCTTCAAAGGGGTTTTGTGTCTAATCGTCCTGATCAAACCTCTGGGAACTAATGAAATTCACACTGAAAACTTCCAGGTTGATAAAGAGGAGGAAAATGTAGCTGCCTTTTACATAAGCCTTAAGTTTAGCATTGGATATTCATGGCTATCTGAATGTTTCAGGGATCTGCGTGTGCATATGTATTTTATTTTCCTTATGTCACCTAGACTATAAAAAATGTGGGGACAAGCACCAGCCCTCGGAGTGCCACACTTAAAAACCAGACTGTTGTCTCTAACTCACCTGTACCTACCTCTAATTAACGGGGGAGATATGCTTCTCTATCCAGGTAACTCTTTCTGACTTAAGCCTTATTTTTACTTTTTAAACTCAGATAAGTCGCTTGAAGATTTTATGCTCTTTGTCTTTCAGCTCATAGGTATTTCTTAAGGGTTGTCAGATGATGCTCTGGCAAATGAAACTCTAGTGGGTCTTTTTTATCTGATCCCACCCAGCCTTTCCTCAGTCTAGGTTAAGAAAACTTATCATCAGTGTATTTGACTCCAATGTAAAAGTCTGTGTGTTTTTTTTTTTTTCCTTCCCTTCACAGAACAAATTACCCAGGGATGTGTCACTGCATGTTCAGTTTAGTTGGTTGTTTTGACATTTCCCAGATCTCAACTAATTTTTAGAGAACAAAATCATAACTGAGCGATGATGGGAAGGAGCGAGGAAGCATTTTTATGCTCTGTCTTGATTAAAAAGAGCTGTTCTTCCAAGCAATCTAGAAAAATATTTGCTTTCCTGAGAAAGACGTTTTTACAGACCATCGAATGAGCTGGTTGCTGGTTGACAAGACTGAGAAACAAACAGATACAGGTCAGGATCTCTTGGTTGCTGTGTGACTCACGACATTGTTGCAGCTGAAAACATTTTTTGATGGACAACTTGTCAAATAAGAATTTTGTTATGAGAGAGCTCTGAATAAATATATTTTCAAGACATAAGTTGCACTGTGGCCTCTGAAATGAAAATACGGGAAATTGTAATTTCTAGGTGCTCTAAATAAAATAGCGGGGTATACCGGTAGGTTTATGGATCTTCACTTCTATAACTAAAATGTCCATTTGACCGAAATAAGAACTGTAATTTATCCAATTAATATTCTGGAATGCGTGATCATAAGATAACACAATTGTTTCTGTTGTGTTATGCAGCTTTCGCTGTCCTTGAAACTCAAGAGCAATGCAGGTAGGACAAAAAGCATGATAAGAGAGGAGGAAAAATACAGGGACTGAATTCACCGCGGAGAGGTAATACGGTCTCAAGACATCCCTATACGTGCTGCTGTTGCTAGTTGGCTTTTCGTGCCGGGAACGGGACGTACCGCTGCCTCGAGTGCCTGTCCCTTTGGCGGCTCATGGTCCCTCTGCACGCCCGTGGCCGTGCGGCTTGCCCAACCTGCCTGCCGGCACAAGCCGGGAGCCTTCCCCACCTTCGCCTCCTATAAGTGTAATGTGGGTGCTTGTGCTACTTACTTGGGTGCTGGAACAAACATTGCTCAGGCTCGTTGGCTTTAATGGCATTTGTGCAGTCTTTGTGTGTGATTCTCCGTGGACGGAGACCATTTGCATCCTTCGACTTAAGGTTAATATTTACATTCAGAAATGTGTTATTTCCATGTCTGCAGTTATATATTCAGTTCCTCTCTAGCACGGGTGCGCTTGCTTCCCAGAAGCTCAGCACAGACAGCGTTTCCTAAGCCAAAGCCTGGTCCTTTCCTCCGTAACCCACTGATTTTGTTTGACACTTTTTTGCAAGCTTTTTGTGACAGCTGATTTCCCTTGTTTTCCCCTTCCATACTGGTGGATTATATTGATTTTGTGTCATCTGCACGTCATGTTTCTCACTGATTCTCTCAAGCCGTGCTTGCAGGAGGAGAGGTGGGCAAGGGGTACAAGCCTGGAGCCGTGGGCATACCCTGGAGCTGGCCCTGCAGTGCTCTGTTGGTTAATCTGCAGCATGGGAGAGGAGAAAAGAGGAAAGATTTCCTTTTTTTTAATCTAGGTTCTTTGTTTTGCCAGGTGCATTTCAAAAGTGTGGGCAACTCTATGTTCATTAAATCTGTCTTTCAGTGGAGTTGTTACACAGGTCTGCTGTGGAATAACGTAATTTTTTCATGTCCCTCTAAGTGCTAACCAAAGGGCAGACCCACAATTCAGATCCGTCTTATACTCCTCATCGGCGGAGTGGGTGTCCCAGCAGTCCCCGTCTGTTGAGTACCCAAAGGGACCCCATCCTGGGGCACACTGTGATGCCCACATCCCTCGCAACAGAAACCTGCAGGAGGGGCAGTCGCTTCAGGGTCCAAAACATGTGTGAGGAACCCAAAATGTGGGTTCCTGGCAGCGAGAAGTTTTTCTTCATAATTAAGGCTATCCAAACGCGTGACTGCTGCCTGGGTTTGTTGGCTCTGTACTTCATCCTTAGGGCTGTGCTGTTTGGAGTTGTAATGCACCAGCCATTAATGAAATTCCCCCTTGCAAAGGACCCCAAAGTCATTAACCAGCATCATCGATTGTGTACGAACGTCGATCGATGGTTTCTGCCGGCGAGCGCGGCTGCAGTCAGATCGTGTCCCTGCACAGCAGACGCCCATCCTCTCGACTCGCCGGTTTATCTGTGCTAAACCCTGTGCTCCTCTGCGGCTCCATCGGGGGCACAGAGGACCAGAAGGGTTCAGTAAGGACCAGCAGACAGGCGCTTTAAAAATATGCAATACATTTAACACTTCTGCTTGCTGGTTTTTTTTTTGCATGCCTTCATTGTTTTGATTTTTTTTCCCTTCTTTAATGTTGAATTATAACAAATTGTAGCATCATCAGCACTCACAAATGACTTAATATTGGCATTTCTGTGGATGGCAACACATGCAGCTGCAGGTTCAGCAGATGCATTTGCAGAATGTGGGGAGAAAACAAGAAGAAGAAAAAAAAAAAAAAAGCAGATGACTATTGCTGTTGCTATGAAGCCCTTGCCTCCCCACTTCTGAATAATGAATAAATCGGCCACTTGAAGACGTAGAACTTGGATCAGGTTTTGTGTAGCTCTTCTTTTCTAGACAAGGTTAGCTTATATAGCAATTTGAAATGATAGTCCCTTGATTTGGGGTTGTTTTGTTCTTCTTGTGTTGGCTTTGCCCTTGGTCTGCCCCGTGTAGTGCCTCAGCCAGACTTCTCTGAGCCTCTCGGTTGGGATGAACATCAAAACCCACCTCAGCAACCAAGGAGTTCACTCCAAACTCACCTACTCATTTTCACAGCTGTAAATCATTGCAATCTTTGCTTGGGCTGGATACTGCCAAAACCCTACTTTAATCTAACCAGTCTTGGTCTGCCTCTGCCCCCTTTAAAACACGATTTGGATGTGCCAGTGCTCCTCTGGTGTGAGATGAGTGTCTCTGTCCTCAGCTCTGCTCATGCTGGGGCAGATCCTTCCAGATGGCTAATTGGGCACTAATGATCGGAAACTCTCAAACACAATCATTTGACTCTAATTTTCTGGTCCTCATCCTGGGATTTTATTCCCAGGTGTCTGGGGATGTTAAGGGGCAGAAGGGAGGGAGTGAGGAAAGAGAAGACTCTCAAGGCGTCAGGAATATACCTGAAAATCTTTAATGGTTCAGATTACCCAAGAATCTCAAGAAACAGTGAGGGATGAAGAAAGAGTGTGACTGACTTATCATCGAAAAGGAGGGAACAGACCTGCCCTGGCATGCCTTTCAAGGAGGGTTTTCTGTTCTGTTAATATTAACCTGAAATATTCTCTTAAGAGTTTCTTTCTAAACCAACAAGCTTTACTATGTCCAAGTGTCCTTGTAGGAAAGGACTTCGAGGCATGAACTTCTGCGTTATTTCCTTCTTCTCTCCTTAGAGATAAATGTTAATGGGCTGGAATAATACAGGCTAAGCAGATTTTTTTAATAATTCCTGATAACAGCAGAAGTTTCTCCAAGGCCTCTGCTGTATGGAAAAGCAGTATCTCAAGCCACAAACAAAATTATCAAATGTGACCAAGATCTTCAGATGAAAACGAGACCAAACTGAACACTTCACACTCCCACTCCTCCTTTCGGGTGGTTGCAGTTACAGTGGGGCTGGGTGGGGTGTACGGGGCCTTGACCCCTTGCTGGGACGGCGGCGCTCAGGGATGCTCTGCACGGCGGTGTCCGTCGCACAGCGCATCCCCCAGCCCCGGGCAAGCCATGTGCCAGCCCCGCACCCTGTCGATAAACGGCTTCAGGGATGATGACCCGGTGGTCCGATGCCATCGGGAGAAGGCATGTTGACAACCCGTCGAGGTTGACTTTCCTATTAAATATGTGAGGCTGGGGAAGGACCAGCCATTTGGGTGAGGGAGGACCTAAAAGTGACTCGGTGGGAAGCAGGTCCCGCTGCTGCCTGTGCTGCAGAGGTCTGGCCGGAGTCCCGCGGGGCCATCGGCAGTTGTTGATAACACGCAATGACTGAGCTGGTTCGAAAGGCTGCTGCTGTGTTATGCTGAACCCAGCGGGGATTTAAAGTGCTCCGTGAGACTAAAAATAGCCAAATGAGCGCGGCCTCGTCTGAGCACGCTGATTTGTGTTTTTATGCCCATCCCATCCAGCTCTCGCACGCTTGTGTCTGAGGACCACGCAGTGCTCCAGTGAAGAAGGAGAGGCTGCGGAGGAAGCTCCAGGCTCCAGGCTAACCACAAATGCCCTCCTCCTGCTGTTTTGCAGGTTCTTCACATCACGCTTGTGTGTAGGGCCCCCGTCCCGCTGTGCGCGATGAAAAATGACTTATGTTGTAAAAACAAGTCAGGATTGATCATCGCTTTCCTTAGCGCTACGTTTGCAGTAAGTGGGAGACATCATAGCAGTGGCTTCCAGCAAATCCCATGGCAGATCGGTATGCAAACTGCTGTTTGCTGTAGGAATTAAAAGTTTTTGGTAATTAAAGGAGTTATTTCTGGGTTACTTGTTGTGCGCACTGGTCTGCGCCAAATTACTGGGCTCCAGGCTTGTCCTAGCAATGATGGAAATTGGGTTCATCACCCAGCTACAGGGATTACTCCTGGTTTTAGGCTGTGTCGTTGGCAAACACGACTCCTGCCCGAGCTGAGCTTCGGCACGTCTTCTTGTACAGGAGACCAACAGCCGCTGTGTGAATGCTTTGCCCTGCTTACACTGCATGAACTGCCTGGCCCCCCCGTACCCCCGCTGCTGTGCCTGCCCTGCTGAGGGTGGCAATTCCCGGAGCATCTCTCTTCCCAGCACGCACCTTGTACGTGTGCTCCTGGGTATTTTCTTATGCTTGGAAAAGCTGGGCTGCACGTATTCCCGAATCGCTCCCTGTTCCCCTCCCGTTTAGACTTTCTAGAACCCTGTAAAAACCCCTAAGCTGTTACATAGGCAGCGTCTCGTGACACCGAAAAGTTAATCTCATGGTTGCTTTGTACTTCTAACTAAAACCCAGTGTGGTTCACCCCGAGAAATATTTTTTATTTTTAATTATAGCTTCCTCATGGTAAGTTTGTTTTGTTTTGATGTATTTGTACAGCACCTGGCACGGTGGAGCACACCTTTTGTGTTTGAGCCCTGAGGCACCGACACGATGTAATTAGTAATTTTCTGCTATTGCAGCTTCTTTTATATAGCACCTAGCATCTTGCTGTTGCGTTGGCTTTGTAAAAAGCTCTTGGCTTTCATTAAAATGATAGAGGGCAACGTTGTGACTGTTTGAAATACTTCTGGTACTACAAAAATAGATTGTAAAAAGTGCCATTATTAAAGTGACTGGAAGCCCTTTTTTCTATATAATCTTGGCAATGAAGATACATCCCTATCAGATAAAAATCATTCAGGTTTTTAAATAACTTTCATCATCTTTATGTTCCGTAGGTCAGATTTTTGCAAGGGCTCCCATTTTACAAGCACAACCGTTGTGTTCATCAGGCTGCAGCACAGGAATAATCTAGCTGGCAGCTCTTCAGACCGAAATCTGGAATTGCCGTAACGATTCCTCATTTGCAAGGTAAGACCAAAGAGCTTAATTACGTGCACTAAATGACTTGAGCGCCAAACAATCGTATTCTCAGTTCAATTAAACTGTGAAAATGAGTCAATAACTATCTCCTCCTTTCTTTTCTTCTCCATCCTGTATCTTCTACTAAAAATTAAGTCAGCTCTGGCATCACCCCTCGGGCATCCGCTCCGGTCCCCGCGGCGGTGCCACCCCTGCGGCTCCCAGCCTGCCGGCACGGACCTGCCTGGTGCAGCAGGCGGCTGGAGAGCTGCTAAAAGCTGCACCGTATTCATAAAGCGGTCTCTGCTCTTTAATCTCTGCTCTCCAGGCTGCTCTCCCCGGCAACGACGCCTGCCAGGCGCCGAGCTGTGTCCCCCTCTGCCAGCTTTCCTCCCCGGCAAGGGGCATCAGGGGCTCCTTTTCACAGAAACGCTAAGGCTGAAGTGAAGCTGGAAATGTTTCACTGCTTTTGCCGTCTTGTTGTATGCCCAGGTAGTCACTGCGACCCTGACGCCCTATTAACTGGCTGCGTGTGATGCGACGCGGCGCTGATGGATGGTGGTTTAGTTCACGCAGCCGCGTTTGCTGAGCTCGGGCAAGGTTTCACTGTGCTTTCTTGCACTGGGCAATATTTTTACTTTATGAGCAGCATCCTTGATTTCAGAGATAAAGGCTATTTAAAGAAGAACGCATTGCTTGACATAAATAAAAGTAAAGCCTCGTGCAAAGTGTCCTAACGAGTCCCAGTGAGCTACAGGGAGGGATTTC
Source organism: Balaeniceps rex (assembly GCA_013401315.1). Lineage (NCBI taxonomy): Eukaryota > Metazoa > Chordata > Aves > Pelecaniformes > Balaenicipitidae > Balaeniceps > Balaeniceps rex. The sequence continues at coordinate 59,724 of VYZW01039322.1, read as the reverse complement.
TCTCCTCCGCACCTTTTCTGGGGGTTTTGCTTCCCCTGCAAATGTTGTCACCGTGCTGACGGATGAGCAACCAAGTGATGTGCACGGGTGTGCTTGGAGAGCGCATCGCAGGCTTGCGCGTGGAGAGAGCAACTCCTGTTCGCTGATTCGATGTTGGATGCTTAACGGGTGTTAATTAAGCAAATTGTTTCAAGAAGTAGCTTTGAAAACTGCCGTGCCCTTTCAGGGCCTCCTTGTAGTTAGAAGGTGTGGTTGGACCACCTTAGGGATGGGTGCTCAAGTGCCGTAATGAGTCAGGTTTTTGACCAAGGAATGGGTTTAATGCGTTATAAGTTATTTCACATCAGTAGGAAAAAAAAGGTCCACGCACTTTTACACCTTGTCTAGTTCTGATTTGCTGCAAAATAGCTGATTTAAGTCTCGGCCCCAAGCAAGCCATGCGCCCACCTAATTACCTACGGGTGACATGGGCTGGGAGGCTGCGGGGGGTGGGAGAGGGGCTGGGGTGCCTGGTTCAGGGCACCCGTGCGGGGCTTAAGGGGCTGTTTGCTCCTTTAACCCCATCACAGAAGGTCAGCAATGATCCTTTAACCTGGGGATGAAATAAATATTAAGAATGAGGTACTGTAAAAATGTCAGTTTAGGAAAAGGAGCCCGTTTTAGAGGAATATATCGATTTTCTTTCCCTCCCTTTGTTTTGGGTAACACAAATAGAGTCCCCTCGTCATTACCTGGCTGGCAGCGGCTGTTACCGCCTGTGATTAATAGTTCACTTGCGTTGCCAAACAGATGCTTTAATTCTGTTTTAATGTGAGCGGTGGTGCTGAGACAATGCTACATGTACACAGTGAAAAGTAGCTTTTCCCATGAAAAATTATAATCTCCGGACTGCAGAGTAAATTCCTGTCTCTTATAAATAGGGGCCCTTAGACACAGGCACAAAGGCAGCCTTTATCTCTCGGAAACACTAAATATTTGGGTTTGGATGAAGGCAGTGACTGTTGGGGGCTGCTCGGGCCTTCCCCGCTGCCCGAGAGGGGTGTGAAGGGGGATTTTGGCAGTGCTGTGGGACCCCCCGCCATCACCCCACACCTCTTCATCGGCTGCGGTGCCGGCGCCGGCAGCGTGTTCCCGGCGGGGTGGGTTGCCGCGCTCTCTGTTGGGTTTTATCCAGCAGCGTTTGGGACCGCACGTCAGCTCCGCATCTCTGCGGCGTGGCGGAAGATACAGGGCACGTCTTCCAAAGGTTAAAGATGAAAGGTACAATGCAAAGCAGACAGTTTAAAAGCTTAAAATGAAAGGAAGACAGTTAATACCTGTACGCATGACAGGGTTGACAGACCATGATCTTGTGCAGAAAATACTCTTGACGGTAGCGATCTAAGTTCTAAAAACCTGATTTACCCAGCTAAAAGCTATGTACAAAACAGAGGGCCCTCCCCTCTCATATTATTTTATGCTATAATAAAACTGTCTTCTGAACTCTACTTCTAGTGTTCATCTCTAAGTGTCCAACCAGGAGGTTACAGGTAAATTGATTGCCTCTTGCGTTGTCTGCAAACGTGTCGCAGCTCTGTTGGTCTGCGGTTGACTGCTGGAAGCCTTCCTCCCCCGCCATCGTGGGTACGGCGCTTCCCCTTCTCCCTGCCTCGTTGCAAGATGCTGCTACCTGAAGCGGTAGCTGTATGTGGCCAGACAACTGGCTTAGAAAAAGTGGTTTAGCCCTGTTACAGCTTCTGTCCTTGTGCCAAAGGACTGGCTTGAGAGCATCCAGGATGCTGACGTTAACCCCAGCTGCCAGCCCGTTTCACCTAGCGGAGCGCGTGTGTGCGTGCTGTGCGTACCTACGTATATACGTAGCCAATGCAGCAGGCTGTTTCTCACTTGCTTGCTCCCTTTGTCAGCCTGGGGACAGCTTTATCAGACAGATTTTAGGAGCTAGAGTTGCATTGTGGAGTCACATCAGTTGAAACACTTGTTTTGTTTTATTTTTTTAATTTTATTTTATAAAAACTCATATTCTAGAGCAGAAGACGTCCCTTTCTAGACTGCCCGGGGAATCCTCGCCTCTGCTCAGCGCGACCCTTTGCAGTGACAGCAATGAAATAAATTTAGTAAATTTAGTAAGGCCTGTTGTGACAGGACAAGGGGTGATGGTTTTAAACTAAAGGAGGGCAGATTTAGGCTGGATAGAAGGAAGAAATGTTTTACCCTGAGGGTGGTGAAGCACTGGCAGGGGTTGCCCAGAGATGTGGTGGAGGCCCCATCCCTGGAAACATTCCAGGTCAGGTTGGACGGGGCTGTGAGCAACCTGATCTGGTTAAAGATGTCCCTGCTCCCTGCAGGGGGTTGGACTGGATGGCCTCTAAAGGTCCCTTCCAACCCAAAGCATTCTGTGATTCTGTGATTCTATGAAATGACAGCAGTGAAATAAATGCTGGGAAACTCTGACGTGGCAGAGGATGGACAAAACGCGTCAGGAGACGCAGTGGTGTATAGAGTTGGTCCATGCTTTGGTAGGCTTGCATCCCTGCTTCTAACGGCTCGGCAATTTGTAATGTAAAATAGGCTATAAATACGCCGTTAACGCTTCCCATCGCTGCCAGCCCTGTGGGACTTCTCCGGGTCTCCACTGCATGAGCTGTCGGCTCTCCCTAAATCCCCAGCTCTCTGGACGGCTCGGTATATCCGAGTGGTCGCGTACGGCACCGCGCTGGCAGCGGATGCTGACAAACCCAGGCTGTCCCTCCCCACCTGCCCTCCTCCATCAGAATGGGGGGGTTTTTCAGACAGAGCCCATCGCCAGATGCCGCATCTACAAGCACGACAGCTATTTTCTCCTCCAACAGCTGGGCTGAGCACAAAAACCTCATCTGGTGTCTCTGTATCTGAAGGAAACGTCAATATGGAGAAGTCAGGTGACATCAGTAAGAGTAAATGTAATGAACCTTTCTAACGAACGTCTTCAGAGTGCTAAATTAAGCTCCTAAGCGCAGGCTGGGTCGGGTGGTTCGTCCTAGATCGTGTTTGTGAGATGTTTGTGAGATGTTCAGCATTAACGCGTTGCAGAAGGACTGGGTGTTGCTGAACGGGGTGCGCACACACAGGTCCTCCTGGGTGCTTCCAGCAGCTGGGTGTCTTGCGTTTGCTGCCTGGCATCTCTCAGGATGCCTCGCTGCCTATTTCAGGTGTGCAGCATCCTACAGCAATCTTCTTACGTTGATTAACAACGTAATAAAATCACTTATTTCGGGATGTGGTCACTGCTGTTTGCGCATGTGACTCTTAGACAAAACCAAACCCCGAGCCTTTCTGGAAGCAAAATCGTGCGGTGAAGTCCCAACCACGCAAGGCTGATTTGATGAATACACCAATATTTATATAGTCGGTAATTTTTCATGTCAAAGTGTAGTACCTCAATGTGTCTTAATCTGTGTATACTTGTCATTTTGGATTTCTTGTATTTATTTCACCATTTTTTGACCAAAAATCTAATAGGCATGCAAAATTTGAGAGTTTTAGCGTACTTAAAAACGTGGCTTTTGAGGTAACCTGTTGCTGTGACTCTCAACTTCTGTGAAAGGGTGTAGATTTCTAGCTGTCGTGATCTGTTTTTTCCTGTCTTTTGAACTCTCCCTAAATGTATTAAATTTATCTGACGTCTGTTTCTTACGACTGAAAGCGTTACGTATCCAGAAGAAATATTTCCTATAATTTAAACCCGAGTGACTCATAACAAAGTTTTTGAACAAGGTGTTCATCATGCCTCGGCTAAAGCCCTCTGGACCTAGCGGTAGAAAAATATGAATTGATTTGCTTAATAAGCCAAAATGTGTTAATTTTGTGGGCAGTAAGGTGGCCTTTGAGCAAATGAACTGGAGTTCCCGGGAGACTTTGGACTGATGAGTGACGCTGCTTTAGATGTAAGACTGCACCACAATATTTCGCACGCGCTCAGCTGTAGTTGTGCGGTTTTGTCCTGATTTACGCTAAGGTAAGCGGCCTGTAGGCAGCTGCAGCAATGATGGCCTGAAAGCTGTCGTGCTGTGACTTTGGTAGCTCTGTCAGCAAGGCTTGGGTCCGCTGAGATGAAAAGCGGAACCGTGGCAGAAGTTCTTAAGACAGATAATTAGCGTTGTCTAAAACGAACTCCAGAAGCGCTATAGAAGTGGAATAAAGAAAGTATTTGCAGTGAGATAATTGGGGGGAAGCCTGGTGGACATATAATTTTGTCATTAGATGCTGTTTTAAAAAAAAGCGAGGGCTGTGCACCCATCACAGCTGGAGTTGGTCCAAGGTCAACCAGGTGCTTCGTAGCAGATGGTTCTGCTGTCTCCTCCTCACTCTTCCAAACTCAAAACCCCATGCACAGTGCACATGGAAATGGGTTCCCGATCCCATACAAACCCTTGTGATGGAGTGGGTAACACTGGTATGTTCACTGACATATGTGGCTACAGAAAAGTGCAGGAAAATTCACTCTGTGCCTCTCGCTGCAGGTGAGTGCTGGTCTGTGAGGTTTGTCCTCTCTGAACCTGATTTTCAACATATTCTCGCAGAAGATGAGCCTAATGTTCGTGACTCCTCATTCATCAGAAACAGTTGACGGGACTGAAAAAGGTGGCCCTCCTGTCTGGTGCTCGCTGTCTGCTTGTAATGGCCTTGTCTCAAAGCCCTTCATAACAGCCGTGTTGCGTGAAGCGGAGTTTTGTTCCTAGTCCTTGGATGCTCTTAACTTCTTCTGGAGCCAGGTAACGGGGAAAATGTGCAAAACCTGAGTGAAATGAGGAACCAGCACCCAAATGTCTCTTGGTTGGCTCCCGCCAGCCCTGATCCAGGCTGACAAAACTGCCTGGGGAGAGGGGCAAGAGAAGAGCTGGTGAGGAGGGGGGGCCTGGGACCCCCTTTGTCCCTATTGCACCCTCCCACCGTGAACATTTCTCCTGGACCGCCACAGCTGCCTGGAGAGGCTGTTGACACCTCTTTGGGCAATATACTTCGTTGTGTTTCTACTGTCTAATAACTACTGTTCAAAAGCTAGCTGAGGTCACGCAAGCGATTTTGAAGGGCTGAGAGAGTTTCGACTGGAAGTGAATGCCCCTGCGAGGGACTCGGGATGGAGACTGCTTGCTCTGGAGGTGACTCGGAGGAGTCGAACCAGGCTTGTATTTGGGTTGAAACATATTGGCTGATGTTTGACTTCCCATAATTTCTAAAACCCCTGAAAAGTAACGTTCAGCAGAGGTGCAAGGAGTCTGTAGTTAACAGTACGTTACTTGATCTGGTATTTATTGTTGGTTTGCTAAATTTGAAGAGCACAGACCAAAGACAACCTTGCCATTTAAACAGGATAGCGGGAACATTACCGTGCCACGTTCCCGCAGCCAGTCATGAGAGTAATGTTTGCGAATGTTATAAAAAGGAAAATCACTGCAGGAGGGGAATAGCTTTTAGGTGTATCTACTGATTGGAAATACCTCATTTTTTTTTCAGCACAGACAGACAGTCAAATTATACTACAGAAAATAAACCATGGTTCTCTGGTTTTATTCACCTCTAAAGGTAACAAAGTAGTGAGAACAAAATGCTGTTTTATTACAACGTCTCCTATTTTGCTTTTTTGCTCCCAAGATGTAATTTATATAGTGGCAGAAATAAATATCAATCTTTAAATTGCTCTCAGTGGTGCAATACCAACACGTATTGCAGCTCGGATAATGTGCTTGACTTCTTTTCTTGCTCAGCTCGTTTCGCAGTGCAATACTAAGTTGTATTTACACATATTTCTGAGAAGTGTACATGATAAAGCTGCAATATAAATCAAATCCTGTGAGTGCAATGAAAGCCTACTACTCCGCTGCTGATTTTGTTATTCTCATTTCAGTCTCCTATGCCAGAGTTTGCGGAAAAAGATTCTTCTCAAAGCCAATCTGTTTTCTGCTAGCTCTGCTTCAGCCTGATTTTATAGAGTTGGAAAGGAAAAATATGTTTATGATAAGTACGTATCTCCTCGCAGGTAGGGAGGGTGACTGAATGCAGCGCACAGCGCTCCGCACATCTCTTGCAAAATGCACGGGGCTTGGCTGTGGGGTTTGCTTTGCCAGAGGTGGGGGCTCAGAGCAGGAACTGCGTCCTCTGAGGTGGGAAACGAGCAGCTGTGGAGGTGTGCTCGGCCCTGATGCTGGTGCCTCCATGCTCGCAAGAAGACCTGAAAAAGAGACTCGAGGCTGGGCTTGTACCCCATGCAACGCCGCAGGCTTGGGGATGAGTGGCTGGAAAGCTGCTGGGCAGAGAGGGATCTGGGGGTGTTGGTCGACAGCCGGCTGAACATGAGCCAGCAGTGTGCCCAGGTGGCCAAGAAGGCCAACGGCATCCTGGCTTGTATCAGGAATAGCGTGGCCAGCAGGAGCAGGGCAGCCATCCTTCCCCTGTACTGGGCACTGGTGAGGCCACACCTCGAGTGCTGGGTTCAGTTTTGGGCCCCTCACTCCAAGAAGGACATGGAGGTGCTGGAGCGTGTCCAGAGAAGGGCAACGAAGCTGGGGAAGGGTCTGGAGCACAAGTGCTGTGAGGAGCGGCTGAGGGAGCTGGGGTTGTTCAGCCTGGAGAAGAGGAGGCTGAGGGGAGACCTCATCGCCCTCTACAACTGCCTGAGAGGAGGCTGTGGTGAGGTGGGGGTTGGTCTCTTCTCCCAAGTAACAAGCGATAGGACGAGAGGCAATGGCCTCAAGTTGTGCCAGGGGAGGTTTAGATTGGATATTAGGAAAAACTTCTTCACGGAGAGGGTTGTCGAGCACTGGAACAGGCTGCCCAGGGCAGTGGTGGAGTCCCCATCCCTGGAGGTATTTAAAAGCCGGGCAGACGAGGCGCTTAGGGACATGGTTTAGTGGTGGCCAGGTACGGTTGGACTCGATGATCTTAAAGGTCTTTTCCAACCAAATGATTCTATGATTTAGTTAAAAGGTCCATTCAGAAGATGTGCTGGGGTGGCCAGAGGCTGGTAGGCTGAAGGCTGGTATCATTTCTGACAGAAATCTCTCTGGGCGTCTTTCATGAAGCTGCGCACGTTCTATTAGCAGTGTGCTCAAAGTCATTAATCTTGAATTAGAGCTTTGATTTATGAAATTTGCTTTTGAATCTGCTCCTAAGTGTGAAATTACGGGAATAAACATGACATGCGTTATTTTCTGTGGCAGTAAATGTGGCTGAGGATATTTCTGGCAAATCAGTCCTATCCCCTCACCCCAGTTTGATCCCTTTGCGTCCCACGGTTTACAACAGCTTAGTAACTGCAGGGCAAGGTGGTGCGCAATGAGGAGGAGCATCTTGGCCAGTGGCTGGAACTGGTCCCTCCCTTCTTATTTATTTTTATGGTTATTCATGGTCTGGATCACTTTAGCAACCTGGTTTACAGTGTGGCCATGTCCGTAAAGGCATAGGTGGTTAAAAAAAAAAAAAAAAAGTTGTAGTGAGCAGCATAAGGGGAGTGGAGTAAATGGCAAAAGCTTTCAGTTGTCGCTGTTCGGGAGATGTGATGTGCATCTCCATGCTGAGAGGTGATTCCTTCTTGTTCTGAAAGAAATATACTTCCAATTCTTTCATCCTTAATTACATAAACTCATGACACAGGGCATCCAACCCATCCCATGGAGGTGATGGTGATAGAAAATACTTCTGCGCTGTGCTGAAAATGGAAACGCCTTATGTTCGGGGCATGAGGTGCGCAGCGTTTTCACACATGCTTTCTTTTTGCATTAAGTTTAATTAAAATCTAACATGACATTGAGTTCAGCTTGAAAATAAGTAACTTATGTTGGAAACTGTAGTGCAGCGTTTTTGGAAAACAGGGAAGCCAGCCCAGTTCTTATGTATTTTGTGTCTTGCAAATTAATGACTCTCTTAAGATTAATTTTCAGGAGGATAATATTGTCTCAGCTCTTCATTCTCTAATTTGGACACATTCTAGACCCATTTGAAAGGTGTGTGTATTTCTCAAAGATAGTTGTTTCCATTAAATATCATGAAACCTGGCTGTGGCCAGGCATAAGAAGCCTAAATTATGGGTTTTGCTGAATAACGTGCTACTCTGTGTGCTGGAGTTACTTGTGCTAACCTTCCACCACTTACTGCCCTAACCCTCTCATGCTATTATTTGTGCTTCTTGACCCTCGTGGTGTGATTTTTCTGCGGGGGAGCTCAGTGTGCCTGCTGGCATCCATCCCTGCACCGTGCTCCGCATGCGTACGCCGTGGCAGTTCTGAATTTAGGGAGGTGTCTGGGAGTGGTCCAGCTTGGTCTGTTACTCCACGTAGGGCTTTTGCTCAGAGCCCTGTTTAAGTATCCCCTGAGGGATATGGATCAGCAAGACTGACACTTCTATTGCTATTGCTCTTAATTAAGGCTGGGCTAATTGCCCTGCTGTTTGCAGAATACCCTGCATGGTCATGCTGGAGCGGCTCCCCATCTCCAGCACCTGGCTTTGCTTATCCGTCATGTCCCAAGCCACACTGATCGCTCCTTCCCATCTCACTTGGACAGCTCCTACAAAATAATACTTACAAAGTACCCGTCTGCTGGAGGCTGAGGGATTTTTTTATTTCTTTGGTCTGGTCTCCTGCAAAAGAAACCCACTGTAACCCACGTCTGAACTTTTGAGACTTAATTTAATTTGTCTGGCTTTTCCTGCTGATCTGCATGGTGGCATCAGAACACTGAAAGTCTGCTCAAGGACATCCAAAGTTGCATGTTTCAAAACTGGTTAAGGCTAATTCTGAAAAGAGCCCGACTGCAGACGGTGCTGCACGTCTGCTGCCCTTGAGGTGTCATTTTCCCTTTAATAGACATCAATTCAATAAAGCTATTTTTTTTCTAGTTAGCATCTCAGCCATCTTTCTATCTGCCCCTCTCTGCCCTCTGAGACTTGACTGACAATTTCTGAAGAATTTACGTTTACGCCTGGGAATGCTGCCAGATTGGAGCAGTTTCCTTTGTGGGCAGATGCTTCGCGCTGTCCATGTGTTCATGCAATCCCATGCTGGTTATGGCAGGTTCCTAATTTTTCCCTGGATTATATATTAAAAGAAAAAGGGGCAGGGAAAAAAAGACTTGAAATGCATTTTAAACAACAACCCGATCCTTGCTCCATGTAGACTTAGAGTAACGTATGGCTGGTGTCATGGCTCCTTTTTTAGGCTCGGTTTACTGCACTTTCTCCTCATAAAGCTGGGATGAACCTTATCTCTTAAATCTTATTTGTACAGTGCCTTGGGATGTGAGACAGGAAAAGTACTTTACAGAGTTTATTGTATTTTATTATTATATTGTAAGCTACCCAAGGCTACAGAGTTGTATAACCCTCTATCCAATAAGGCAATGAATAATAGACAGGCAGAGGAGCTGCGTACATCTCCTTCCGTCTTGCCCGTGTGAAGCCCCGTTATTGGGTTATAATGAAGAAGGATGGGGGGGAGAGGTGGGATTGACTGTCTTTGGGTGCCTTCTGCACCCCGACCCTCTGGGGCTCCACCGCTCCAGGCACCCTGAAAGTGGGTGCAGTTTGGAGGCTCTTATGTCATGTTGCATCACTTCAGTTTGGCATCAACCATGGAAATGAAATTAAAGGCTCATCCCCAAAAAAGCCTGCAGGCTGCCAGGAGCTGCAAGTGGAGGGGGAAGATGGGGTTTTGGCAAATTTCTCTCCTGTAAGGAAATGAGAGTTGGGAGGATGGACGGTGTTTGTCTGCAAAGGGCGGCGAGAGGCTCTTCTTTCTGGCCCCTGGTCCTCGATTTTTCTGCACCACAAACCCACAGCAAGAAAGAAAACCACATCTTTCACACGCGGGATGTGCAGCTGGGTGGGAATGGCCCAACGCTGCCGTAGCAAGTGTGAACAAAAGGGCTGTGGCGAGGTGTGCTTGCAAAGTGGGGCGCGTGGTGCTGGGCGGGCTGTGCCAGCGGCCGGCGGCTGGTGTGAAGAACTCACGGTGGGGTGTGGGTGCAGGTCTTGCCACGATTGCAGAGGCTGCTGAGCTCCACTTTGCATGGTTTTGAGAGCTTACGACGTTCAAAACCACTGGTAGTTGTTCCTACAGGGTGAAGATCACCCTTTGTGTGGTAATCATCTTTGTACAAAAATACTTCGGCCAAAAATAATGCGCTTCGATGAAGAGCTTTAGCAACTATGCTTTGTGCTTTGATATTGGGCAAGCATTAACTTCCTCGTGTAGAAATGCATTAAATTTCCTCATGGAAATTTGGCTTCCATTGACCGGAGAATTTTGGTTTAGTCATGGGATTAAATATAAATTAATCAAAAATAGAATTGAAGCTATTCCATCTATTTCAACAAATACTGGATTGATTTAAAGAATGAAAAAAAAGGGTTTCAGAAGGCTCATCGTATTGAAAAATTTTGGCCAGATAAACAGTAGCAATTAGTTCCTAAGGATAGAGAGCATGAACAGTTTAAGTCTAAACTCAAATGTTTATTTTCCGAACTAAATATATTCAGATCAAATAAAACAGACCGAAAAATTAATCTGTGCAGGGATAAAACAGTTTTTACTGTGATCTGCTTCCTCTTGGTCCTAAACTGAAATGTAAATTATTCACTAAGTCCAACAGTACCATGCATACTTTTGTGCTTAATTAATTTAAATAATATTTTCACCTCTAATCTCTCAGTGTTCTCATTATTCTCATTTCACGGAGGTGGTTGATGTTATTCCTTGTGCTGTCGTACAAGTGGAAACTGAGGCAGGGACCCCACTGGTAATAAAATGAGTTTTTTCTGGCTGCCTTCAGCGGTTGTTCCGGGGGAGGCGGCACACGGCATGGCACAGGGATCTGCTCTTGGTTGTGTCAGCGCCGAGTTGGATGTCCGATTCGCTCCCATCCAGCTAATTGTTATGACTGTTTAAATTAAGTCTTCAAAATAAACGCAGTTGGCTCGCAATTACGCTAGGATGGAAATTGGTAGTCATCCGACTATTTCTCAAAACCTTCATGAAGTATGATAAGAAATTGGCCTTATACTAGGACTAAATTCTGCCTTTACTGCAGCATGGAGAGCTGATCTTAGAATAGCGCAACTCGTTTTCTCCCGCTTGTCCCTTTTACAAGCTGCTAAACGGCTGTTTAGTGGCCCAAATTATTTCCATTAAAGAAATACTCATTTAACTTTATCTTACTTCAAACACGAATATTTTCCTTAAGGAAAAACTCAGGTAAAATGAGAAGGTACTGGTATAAAGAAAAGGGCTTTGAGTGTGCAGAAAGCAATTCTGCTTGGAAATGATGGGAAATGGGAAATGAAAATTCAGCAGTAGAAGCCGGGGTGAGTATAATTGACCACCACCATGCGGTGAATTATGGAAACCTTCAGGTCCCTAAACGAGGACTAGATAATCCTCTGTAAGATGCTCGAGCTCTAAGACAAATCACAGTCTTGCCGGGGCAGGTGCTGGGTGAGTTACTGCAGTGTCAGGAAGAATCCTCGTAACATTATTGTCATGATTCCTCCAGACCTTAAAATGAGTTAAATCAGCTTAAGAAGAAACGGGCTTATCTGAATATAGCACTAAAAATTGAATTTGTTGTCTTCAACTCCGCAAACAATAGCTGCTGCTGAATACAAGACAGGAAAGGCCATTACTTTTAGCCAATTAAAACAATTGTAGAAAGGGATGTTAGACGTTATTTCGGCTTCTGAGTCTAGCGATGGGTTTTTCAGTTTTATTATTACACTCAACTGTCTTACAAAGAAAAAAACCAAACCCAAACCAAATAAAAACCCCAAACAACCCAAAACCCCCATATCCAACAGCTTGGAAAGTTACTGGGTGTACACGAATAAATCTCTACCAAACTCTGTAAAAACAACCGAAGTTGAGGTTAAAGCCTCATATTTATTTATTTATTCAGAGATCTGCTGAAGCTGAAAGCAACCACTTTTGAAGTTTTTTCACTTCACGATAATGCCTGTATTATCGTACTATGTAAATGTAAAGACTTTCTAAAAATACATTCTATTTTTATTTTTACTGGGTTTTTTTTTAATGTCACGTAAACAGGTTGTTCTTGTTTGCTCTACTTTCAATGTTCTTCCAAGTACGTATGTTTGGAGATTAGCACTTGATGGACCCGTGGTATCTCCCCAGATAATAACGTTTAGCTAACAGGATAGGACATCAGTTTAGCCCTGGGTGTAAAATACTCATCGTGCTAAAGTCAGTGCCATGGGCAGTGTTGGCATCAGCGGGGCAGCGGTCGGTCCCGGTGCTTTTATACTCTGCTTTCAGAGCTTTTACATTATTTTTCTGTCTGCGTGGTCTGTTTTGAGGAGGTTCATCTATATTCATACAGCTGTCTGTAAAACCAAGTTTCGTTCTGGAGTTGTCTGGTCCCTTCGTTTGCGATGGAAGCTCTGGCTCCGTCACCGAGGAGGGCAGTTATTCTTCTTGAGTGATGAGCGTCGCTGCCTCGTGCTACCTCCTGCACAAAAGAGGGGCTGGGATCTTTCCTACCAAATTTATCTCTGCCTTTGCTCTGGGTATAATTCCAGGGATGAATTTGGCATTCTTCCCATATTTTCACCTGGGGGGAAAAAAAAAACCAACCACTCCTCTGTTCCAGCAACCATTTCTAATTTGCGTTTGCTGGAAGATAAGCATGATAAATAATTCTATTTTCACACAAGAGTTTTTCTACATAACTGTTGAATTTTTTCCCCACAGTAAACACTCAGAGCAGGACATTTTTGAAAATGATCCTTGCTGAAATTCTCCAGAGGAAAATCTAATGATGACTTGTCACAGCCTGATCTCTCTAGTCTCCTGCGTTCAATAAACTCTAGAAGCACTATGCTTGTCTTGATTTCTAGTGTTAAATTAATCATCATTTAGATCCAATTTGCCAAAGGAAGGTGTGGCTTCACTAGGGTGTTACAGAAAGTAAATGTAAGGAAAGCTGCAGCATCTTCACATCTTTGCAGCAGGAATTGGAACACGTCAAGAGCAACTGCTAAAACGGGGCTGAGGTGGGTGGATGACCTCAGGACTTTGGCACTAAATTTTTTCAGAGAGAAGTGACATTTTTATGGTTTATGATTGAAACCACTTCTGGGGCACTTCTCAAGCAAAGCCAAGCTGAGGAATTTGGGCTCCAGGTGTTGCCCTGTTTATCCCAACGTGGTGGAATGTCCCGTTTTGTTAATAGCCTCAAATAACAGAGGAATGAACCTGTTCTAGAGTTTGGATACACAAATTTTCATGGGAAAGAACTATTATATGAAAGATAAAACCAATTTCACCTTGTGGCTTCTCCAGACCATTCTTAAACAGCCCTTTGGGGTCCTGGACAAGCAACTGGAGCAGCAAAGGTCTGTTTTGTGTTCTCCTTGAACCTTAGACATGCTCAGATGTGGATTGTTCCTGTGAATTTTCTCAGAAAATTTGACCCTGGTTCACACAACTATGAGGGTGAGATCAAGCACTGCAGTGCTGCTCTTCATTCTTTTTAATTTTTTTAAGATGTCATTAAATAAATTACATTTTTAGGAACTCAATAGAACCCTTATCTTTCATATTGTTGGGTTTCTATCGTATCATGCCAATGCCACGTACTGCTTTTCTTTCAGACACAGCAGGAGGCACCAGGGTGTTCCCCTGTGCTCAGCTGTGGAGTCACCGGTGGTGTGAGCTCTGCTCTGGAAAAACGAGCAGAGCGTGAAGTTCTACTGGGGCAAACCAGCTAGGTAGAAATTCTTATATTTTTTTTCTTGCTTAGACTAGGCTAATTTTGTTAAAAAGGTTGCTGATCACTTTGATCTATCCCAGCAACTTCTAGCACCGCTCTTAGCAGGTGCTCAAGCGTTGCATGTGTCTAACCAAGAGCTGCAATCAAAAACACGTGCTTGCTTTTCCACTTTTTCTCCCCAGTCTCTGGCTGTTGCTCCCCTCCCTGCTCTCCCTCCCAAGCCTGGTCCTCCTCAGGCTCATCGCTTTCCCCTTCCCTCCAGCCTCTCCCCAGCTCTGGGGCCACGCTCCCATTTCGTTTTACCTCTTTGCCATCTGCCACTGTATAAACCAGATTTGTGCAAAATCTTAACCTCATGCTTTGGGTGTAAATGCTTCAGTTGACCCTGTCCTGGCTCCCCCCAGATCGGGGGCTCCCAGCAGGGTTTTGCAGTACGTGGGGATGCAATTCATCATCACAGGCTCAAGCGCTCCAGCATCCCAGACCTGTCCTGTTCCAGCATCCCACCTCACCCAAGTGCCGGCAAGGTGCTGCTTTGAATCTTCCAGCAGTTTATCTTAAAGCGTTGCATAGATTTTTTTTTTCTTTTTTTAAATTTTTAATTGTATCTGAAGAGCGTTCAGCCTCGCTTTAGAGCTGGGACAAAACCACTGAAGAACTGTTAAGTCTCCGCAGCACCTGCAACCTGGGCAGCAGCAGGCAAGTGCAATGTGAAGCCCCGTACCCGCTGCCCACGACGGGTTACAGCTAATCTGAAGTTTACTTTTTTCATTTTTCTCCTTGCAAACTTTTCTTGGAAGAAGCAAAGGAAACCAGGGCTCCATGGTAACAGAGGTTTCCATCAACAGAAATTAGCCTGTACGGTGTAGCGAGGCTCCTCCACGAAGGCCAGGGCAGGTTAACGTGCAATCTGCTCGTCAGCCACCGCTGCCCATGGGCTGGAGAGGCTCGGTGCGTGCCTGGGCTGGTTGCTGTTGTGTTTCTCTCCGTTTGCCGCTTTGTTCCAAATCCCACGAGCGAGCAGGATCATATCTGTCATATCTGCAGGATTTCAAGTTAATTTTGCAGCTCTAATGAGGCTCATATGATGCTCCCATGCTCAACAGAGGACCGTTATCTAGACGTTTTGTGTGTCGCCTTCTGATGGAAAATTAATTTCAATATTTGGCAGCTGCCAGAGGTCTCACTGTTTCCCCCCGGGTTAACACCTGTATCCTCGCTGGCAGGATAAGCCCCTTTTTGGGTGTATGTAGATAATTTACATAAATATCTTTTCATTTCCCTTGATGCTTTCTTCACGCTATCCTTGAATCGAGGCAGAAGTCAATGTGACTATTCATCATTTTGAGGTTTCTACTCTCTGGATTACTTTTAAGACCCATTTATGTGATAAGTGCTCACGCTTCTCATCTTGTGGCTGGGAAGAAAGGTCAGAGATTTTTCAAAACTAGCGAAGAACCGGTCTTTTCTGCAGGCAAACACTAGGCCAAATGCATTTTGAACCTCACCCCCAAAATGTAGGAAACTGAGTTTGCCAGATTGTCCAGGTATCTTGATCTAAGCCAAATTAAAATATATTTTAATAAATTCTTAAAATTTACAAGGCGAGGGGATAAATGATGAAATAAATCACATCTATTTTGCTTATTTTTATCCAATTAGGTTCATTACATCTGCATCACAACATATAGAGCTGTGAGAGTCTTTTTTAATGTATTTTATGCAGATATTGTGTATTTAAAGCAAGATTACAAACAGAAATTTTGAAGTCAGGTTAAACCTTGTCAGCGAACCCTCCGTCTCGCGTGTGTAAGTTGTGAGTCTCTCGGAGAAGCCTGGTTGCTCGTGGTTTGTGTCTCTGCTGATGGCAAAACCTGTTGCGTTAGCGAAGGCTGCTCTCTGCGTACGTTCCTCCGACCCAGGGCTCAGCACCTCGCTCGGCGTGGGCAGGCTTCGCGCCTTGGAGACCTTCATCTGCGCCGTCCGTGCCTGTTGCTGTTGCAGTCCTGGTATATATGTGAAAATAAATCGATACGAATTTAAACACGTACCAAGACTCCTGTCGCTGGTTGCTGCTGTTCTTGCACAACGTGGGGCCCTGACATTTAACTAAAAGCAGAGAGAGTTGTCAAAGGCAGAGATACTGCCATAAGAGGGGAAAACAGGCTTTAATATTAAAAGTGCAGATTGAAAGCTTGCTGTGGTTAGATTTTTTTCTTTCCTTATTGTCTAGCAGGAGCAAGCAAAGACCTTGGGCAATGGGGGGCTGCTGGTGGCATTATACGTCCCTTTTAAAACAAACCTCTGGCAGTGACAATGAAATCTTTCTTGGGAATTGACTGCTTTTTCTCTGGAACATGAAAATTACTGAATTTGGGGTCTTTTTTTTTTTTTTTTTAAGCTGTGGTCTTTTCAATATTCAGAGTTTGCTACTGATTATATTTGCTGTTCTTCGTTGAAGAGTTGGACTTTCAAGTTTTGAACCTGTCAAAACATGAATTCATCATGGAAAAAGCAGTCCGGGAGCATCAGATGACTGAACCCCACTGGTAACGCAGGGGGTGAATAACTGAAAAGACCAAAAAAAAATGCCAGGTTGTGGACGACTCTGTTATGCTTTTCACTGTAAGGCTGATGGCCTTTTTTAATGAAGTCTGTACGTCTGAAACGCTACTGAAGGAAGTATCGTTAGCAGTAACAGAGCCAGGGGGATTTTTTTTAAAAACTCTCAGGTATCCTTGTGTGGCCTCTGATCCACTGGCCATGATCTGGCTCCTGTGTGTGTCTTTAAAATGCTTCATCGCTCGGTTCAGGAGATGCATCTTGGGCCAGGAACGCTTCACTTTCCCATAGCTGCCCCATTTGGGGGTATGAGAGGGACCCAAACGCCCCCGCCGGCAGATGGGGTCGCAGCCTTGAAAGCTGATAATAGCCAAGAGGTAAAGAGGTAGGTCCTTGTTCAAAACAGACTGTTTCCCACCCAAATGAAGGTGGTTTTCACATCCTTGGTTGTCTTGTACAGAAGGAATATAGATTGGGCAGTACTTGGAGACACCCTGGCTGATGCGTGGATGTATCTAAGTTTTAACTTAGATGAGGATCTATCTAAGTTTTAACGTGGTCATCTTCAGGCTTTCCCATCAGGGTGCTGGAGTGGCTGTGAAATCCTTACTGCGCTTCAGTATTTTCTTCAAATAATAATTAAGGAAGGAGAAAGCCAGGGGTAGAGAGCTGGACATGAGAAATGCAAGGTGGTCGCAGTCTGCTTCCAAAATCAAGCTGGACTCAGTCAGGCTGTATGTGGGACCCGAACGTCTAGCAATCAAAAGGTGAAGAACTTGGTTTTCCTCTTGCTGATGTTCATGTCTGTGGGGTTGAAATGTGAGTGGGAAGGGAACCTGGCGCAGAGCAGAGACCATACAGTAACTGGTGGAAGAAGTTACTGGATGGAGCAACCTGAAACGAGACCTCACGTGAGAATGATAAAGGCACTTTGCAGTAATCTGACTACTTTAAAAAAAAAAAAAAATGAAACCCCAAGGGCTTATCAATCATGTTTAGAGTATCATAGAATCACAGGATGCTTTGGGTTGGAAGGGACCTGTAGAGGCCATCCAGTCCAACCCCCTGCAGTGAGCAGGGACATCTTTAACCAGATCAGGTTGCTCAGAGCCCCGTCCAACCTGACCTGGAATGTTTCCAGGGATGGGGCCTCCACCGCCTCTCTGGGCAACCCCTTCCAGTGCTTCACCACCCTCAGGGTAAAACATTTCTTCCTTCTATCCAGCCTAAATCTGCCCTCCTTTAGTTTAAACCCATCACCCCTTGTCCTGTCACCACAGGCCTTGCTAAAAAGCCTGTCCCCATCTTTCCTCTAGGCCCCCTTGAAGCACTGCAAGGCCGCACTAAGGTCTCCCCGGGGCCTTCTCTTCTCCAGGCTGAACAGCCCCAACTCTCCCAGCCTGGCCTCGGAGCAGAGGGGCTCCAGCCCTCGGAGCATTTTTGTGGCCTCCTCTGGACCCGCTCCAACAGCTCCATGTCCTTAGAGTAACTTGCTTGCCACATCCAAATTCGGGGGGCAGCTCAGGAAAGGGCTAATGATTCAAGCCCTGATGGCGTGTGGAAGCTGTGGGTCTATGGAGGCATTTTTGTCTGCAGCCTCGGTGGTCCGGGGAGGGTTGGTGCACGGACTGGGGAGGTCGGTGTTTAGTAGCTTGGCTTTTTAAAACAGACATCAGCAACTGTGCAAAATGTCCAAGTGAAGCAAAGATGCTCCGCAGTGAGAGGGCATCACCAAAGAGTGCCCTGGAAAAAATAATTGCCCTGCAGCGATATTGAAACCTAATGGATTTTTCTGTGCAACTCCAAGGCAGGCAAGAGAGAAAAATCAGCTTATTTCACCGGGCACAAAGTCGTGTCGTATTTCTCCCATGAGGATCTGTTGTAGCGACTGCATGGTTACATAAAATGCCTCCATCATAAAGCAAGTTCTTAATTTCTTTTACGCTAAAATTGGTATGTAAAAGACCAGAGAAAAACCTGGGATATTTGAATAGTGTAGGAAACGCCATCGTATCCTACTGTTACATAAATTCACGTTCTCTCCCTCTCTAAAATCAATTGTCCTGGGAAGCAGCATTACATGACACAAGCAATTATACCATGCTACAGTAAATTGCCATACAATCTATCACGTTACGGGGCACTCCAGCCGGGCAAAGTTTCTCCTCAAATCGGCCTGCTTAGTTACGCATTAGCAGGAATGGCATTTGCAGGAGTTTCCTAAGACTTTTCCAAATAAACAGGATTCTCAAAAGGAAATAGAAATCAAAATACTAAACGGGAAATCTTAATATCTGTTGAAAAGACTGTTCCATCCTGAAATAGGAGAAATGGATCTTTTAATAATACCCTCTCACTGGAGAGCACCTTCTAACACAAGCCACCGACCCGAATTAATCCGGTATGCCCATATATTAGAATATATTCCTGTGTGGCTTGTGCAGAGTTCTGGCCAGCCCTGTCACCAGCTGGAGGACAAAGCTGAAATATTCCCTTATCCAGTACGAGGGAGTTGGAAAAATAGGATTAAAATAAGATGCCTTAAAATGGGATTTTGGTGTTTTGCGCTAGCTGGAGTCCTGCGCCGAGCCAGGCTGTCCTGGCGGCTGCCCTCGATGGCAAGTGTGGCTGAAACCCCCTCCTCTCCTCCGGGCACCCATCTCTCCTCGGCGCGCGGAGCTCATGGCTGGCACGGGTGCAGCAGGGAGACGACTTCTCTCATTGCAGGTTCCCTCGTGTTTGCCATGACCAGCAAGCCGGAGACCTTCCTCTGCAGTGCAGGAGGACCATGAACAGAGGCGGGCTCTGTTTAAATCCACGTAACCGATGTAACTTTGCTTTGTTTAGATCATAATCACTTGCACCCAGGCATGGTTTAACAATTTCATAAATAGCATTTGGTTTCTAAATGAGGAGATATTGCTGACTGCTATTCTAGGTAGGAGGAAGAGCATGAAAACCAAAGCTGGGGTGAGGGGACATGCAATGGGTTCTGTCTTTTCATAATATTTTTCGGAAAACGTAGTTGGCACGGTAAGTATTGGTGGATGGGATGCGGCAGGGGTACCGGCAGGTGTTGGAGGTGCAGTTAAGGAGCGCTGCTGTCCGAGAGCTCAGAGCTCCCGCATCCTCCCATCGGGTCCTCCTGCCCGCGATGCCAACTGCGCTCCCCCGCGCTGTGCCGTTCTCCTGTGGGTCTCGGCTCTGTTTATTGACTGCCTGGGCTGAGTTTCATGAATTGAATAAACCATTAAATGGGTATTACAGGCCTGTGTAATAACATTTCGCGATGCTATCCAAAACCAAATAACTCCGTATTAAGGGCTTATTAATAGAACTACTTGGAAATCCTCTAGCTCAATCCACTGATCTATCTGTGTACATAAACGTGAAGGTTTTGGTACCTGTTTTGTACTTTGGCTGGCATGCCTCCCACTGATTTTATGTAGGCTGTAATGACTATGCAAAGGTTATAGTTTTTAAGCAAGATATTTTTGTTCCTTTTATTACAGCCGGACATTTTCAGTTGCAAAAAGTAAGCTGAGATAATAAGCTGCCTTTGCACAATAGGGGTTTGGCTAGCAGTGTTGCTGCTCTCGAGGGAAAGCATTTTACGGCACTTTAGCTTCTTGATCACATGCAATGTTTATCCCATTTTTTCCCAACTATAGGACTTCTCTCTATGCCGGCGTCTCCAAAACCAGCTGGGTTTTGAGCGCTGCCACAGTGGGAGCATGCGAGCAGCCGCTGGCCGGTGGTGGACGCAGGAGCCCTGTGCTCCAGACGTGCCCACGCAGCCCGTTGCTGCTGTTTGCAGCTAACGAGGAGGTTGTCCCTTAGCACATGGGCTGGGGACCTGCTGACTCTTCCCAGTAACGCCGACTCTTTGCTCCGAGTAGCCGGGCATTGCGACAACATCTGTTCTCTGTGCCTGCTTGCAAACGCTTTGGCTGAGAGATGCGGAGAATGGTTTCACCATTTTCCCCTCTGCTGTTTATAAATTACTTTTCCCGGATGAACCACTTCATCTGTTAAGTGCTGCACTTCTAGCTAGTTTTGTCATCGCTTCTTGTAAACCTTCCTTTCCCTCTTGCCCTTTGCTTTCTTATTACGTTTTTGCATGTCAATAACTTTTTTTGGCATAATCCATAACCTGCGGTTCCTTTGCTCGTTACTGGCTGTTCTGACCATCTTGACAAGGATTTTGGAAAGCCTCTGGAAAGGCTTGGTCATTTTTGCAGCCTTACTTGGGCATTTATTTGATTTGGAGGCCTCATGTTTATTCAGTTTCACCTTAGGAACATGCACAATTTTGTAGTGACTTCATTTCTTTGCTCCCTCTGGGAAGCAGAGAAGTGCAACTGCACTTAGGTTCCTCCAGCAGCTCCCATCCAGCACTCGGCAGAAAAGTGGTTTTTGTGGCTCCTCTCCAGGCTGCGGGGGGAGCAGGGTCTGTGTTAACAAACGGCACATCTTCCCCTTTGGTGCCTCCCTCCCTTGCGGTCCCTTTGCCGTAAGGACCAGGCAGCGTGTCAGCACACGCACAGGCTCCCCGTAGCTCGGTCGCGGTGGGGGGAACCACCAAATGTCTGTCACCCCTGAGCTAAAGTTCACAGCAGCAAAGCAAGCACCAGCAGAGGGGACGTGGGGCTCCCACTGCCCATGTGCTGCAGCCAGCAAAACGCCGGAGCCGGTCCCAGCATGGCTGCGGGCTGGGCAAGAGATGAGGTGATGAGGTTCGGGTGATGTCTTGGCACCGGTGTCCTCAGTTTTGGCTCAAAATACAGACTGCTCCCGGATGCAAAACAAGGAACCCAGCTTAGACGTTATTTTTGAGCATTCTTATTTCGGGAAATAATTAACTTCTACACTCTTGTTCCAAATCTGCTGCATATATACTTGGTTTTGAGAAACATGACAGCTTTACCTCGCTCTTACGGAGGGGTCCCCGAGGCAGTGACCATGTTTAATTTAGCAGTTAAATTAGATCGGTTCCAGCAGCTGCATTTGTGATCTTTGGAAACGTGGACCTCTGGAGATGATCTCCTCTCCCACGGATCTCGTCTGCATCGCCGCGGCTCCTGCGCCACGCAGCGTCTCACATGCTGCAAGAAGGCACGTCAAAAACTTGCCGACCCTTGTCGCTGCCTTGGGAGGGATGCCGGAATGGCATTAACCTTTTATTCCAACCTGTGCTCGCGTGCCTGTCGCTAATCGCAAAGCCACACACGTGCACAACCGCAGCCGATGTGGCTGAGGAGTAGAGGGGAGGTGAAAAAAATAACGTGGGAAGCGACCAATGCTGCCGTCCAAGCCAGCTCCACGCTGTAATGAGCTTTGCTGTTCTGCTCAGTAACGTCTGGAGGTGGCATCTGAATTGTGGGATAACGTGTCATGGGCATTCCCAAAACCTGAAACAGAATCTGTTCATGCAGCGTGTAAACAGCCCGATCCTGGACCAGGAAAGCGTCCGAGATGCCCGCAGACGGGGTTCCTGAGGAGCTTTCTGGTGCCGAGCTCCCTTTGTCTCTCCCGGGAGGTATATAATGAGATTGTACGTGCAGATCTTTTCTCCCACAGACTGACTTCACCCTTTTTCCCCGTTTCCCTGATGACAGCGTGCGCACCACTGCGCGCTTGGCACCTCCTGGGTATTTTCCCACTGACTCCTTATGGGGGTGATGTGGTGGATCCTGCTGGGATAGGTTAAGACAGCAGAAACGACAGTATCACGTTGACAGTATCAACGACATAGACAGCGAGATCGAGTGCACCCTCAGCAAGTTTGCGGATGACACCAAGCTGAGTGGGGCAGTTGACACGCCTGAGGGACGGGATGTCATCCAAAGGGACCTGGACAGGCTGGAGAGGTGGGCCTGTGCAAACCTCATGAGGTTCAACAAGGCCAAGTGCAAGGTCCTGCACTTGGGTCGGGGCAACCCCCGATATCAATACAGGCTGGGGGATGAGGGGATGGAGAGCAGCCCTGCGGAGAAGGACTTGGGGGTACTGGGGGATGAAAAGCTGGACATGAGCCAGCAGTGTGCGCTCGCAGCCCAGAAGGCCAANAGGACATGGAGCTGTTGGAGCGGGTCCAGAGGAGGCCACAAAAATGCTCCGAGGGCTGGAGCCCCTCTGCTACGAGGCCAGGCTGAGAGAGTTGGGGCTGTTCAGCCTGGAGAAGAGAAGGCCCCGGGGAGACCTTAGTGCGGCCTTGCAGTGCTTCAAGGGGGCCTCGAGGAAAGATGGGGACAGGCTTTTTAGCAAGGCCTGTGGTGACAGGACAAGGGGTGATGGGTTTAAACTAAAGGAGGGCAGATTTAGGCTGGATAGAAGGAAGAAATGTTTTACCCTGAGGGTGGTGAAGCACTGGCAGGGGTTGCCCAGAGAGGTGGTGGAGGCCCCATCCCTGGAAACATTCCAGGTCAGGTTGGACGGGGCTGTGAGCAACCTGATCTGGTTAAAGATGTCCCTGCTCACTGCAGGGGGGTTGGACTGGATGGCCTCTACAGGTCCCTTCCCACCCAAAGCATTCCATGATTCTATGAAACCATCAGGTAGATACAATCCTTCCCAAAGGTATGACCGCAGCACTGATGCAAGAAGTGCTTTTTTCTCCCCCATTTTCCTAGGATACAAAAAGCCAGGGTAAATCCACTCTCTTGTCGCGACACGGGGTGCCCCAACAGGAGGGTTCCCCGAGCTCTCCCCCGTGCCCCAGGACAGCTCACAGAGGCTTCTCCCGGGCGAGGTTGCTGCTTGGGAGGCGACGCTGCACAGCCGCTGCCTGCTCCCTCTTTCTGGTGGCTCGTTCCTCAGCGTATAGCAGAATTGTACAAAAACATTAAAAAAAAAAAAAATATATGCAAATGGATAGTCTTGACAAAAGGTAGATATTGCCTGAGCAGTTAGTGCTTGGGTAACAGAAATATGCTATTTTTTTCCTGCTATTAAACCAGAGGAAAAATGATTTTTTTAAAAAAATTATGTTAATAAAAGCTGATTGGTTCCTAACTTAATTAGAGATGGGAACAGGGGAGCCTGAGTGACATCTGTTACTTCTGCCTTCCAAAACGCTTTTTTTTTCCCATGGACGTCACTCAAGGAGAAGCATGTTTCTTCTGCATTTGTTTCCAGAGAAGTGGTGTTTCAATTGCTTAGCAATTAATAATAGGAATAGCTATTATGTGAAATGAAGCAAACATTGAAATATTTTACACTGCACTGTTTTTATGTCCAGTCCATCTACTAAGCAATTTGATTTCCAACCGAGCGTTACAGCGTGCGAAATATAAACTCCTAAGTTTGATTTAATATTAATAGCTGCGTGCTGATTCCCCTGCACATATATAACATTTCTGAAACAGGTTGGTTGGACAACACACGCTCACATTTATCCAGGCGTGCTTCCCCGTTGTCCGGAGACAACAGCCTAATCCACAGCAGTGACTCCTAGGAACACCCTGAGATGTTTTTTCCCCTTCTGGGCAAAGACACGTTGCATGGCAAGATGGGTTTAAATCAGAGAGGGAACACCTGGCCAGGCCAGGGAGGAGACAAGCGCTTGGCCATCTCGGCTTTCGGAAGCTTGTGAGACGCTGATCCTACCGTGAAATTTTATTTTGCCGATGTATACTGGGAGAGCACAGCTTGAAGGGGAGGCCGGTGCCCCCCGTCCCGGAGGGGCTGCCGGAGGGGCACTTCCCGGGAGCCACCAGGCAGAAATCCCCAGGGACGCCCGCCGTGCGGGGACGAGGAGGCTCGGGGGGAGCCGGGGAGGCGTCCGAGTAAGCCGAAGGGAATGAGAAGCTGAATGTCCAAGTGAGAGCTGGCGGAAGGAGGCGGGAGGGTCAGGTTACCTCCGCGTGCTTTCTGGAGCTCTGTGCATCATCAGGCTGCAAACGCTGGCCCCTAACCTGCCCTGCAGAGGAAAACAAGACAAAACCCCCCAAATATTGCTTATATAGAAACACGATAACGCGCAGGAGATGTATACGAGGTCAGTAAATACTGTTCTGCAGCCAAATTAACTGCTTAAAGAACATTCATGTAAAACAAACGCTGCGTGTTCCAGAAACTACTTTCACGCTCTCTTTGCGCTCCACCTCGTTGCCCACTTTATTGCAGAAACTCTCCTTCTCTCACCCCTCCATCCTGTGCTTTGTTTCATTTCCAATACGAGCTCTCGCAGATGACGCTTATTTACCATAAATCAGCTGCAGCCGACAGCCGGGACCCAGGACATACTCCAGAAACCGGAGCGTCATTGATCCGTGTTATCACCCGGAGGCACCAAACCTCTGTCTCCTCCTGTCTGGTCGCGGTCTGCCCATCCTCTAATCGCTTCTGCAGCCTGAAAACATCCCATTTATTATGTTGGGTCAGAGAGGAAGGCTGTTTATAACTCCCCAGTACTGTGCCTGGGATACTGGGTGGGACTGGGTGCTCGTAAAGATCAGGGCAAGCTTATTTTTGCTGTTTCGCCCTCTCTGCTTCTGGCTCCCCGCAACGGGGAGCCCCTGGTCCGGGAAATCTCTGCATCCCGTGCTTGGAGCCGGCTTGTGCTGCCCCATCATCTTTTTCTCTGCGTAATCCCAGCGCAGCTTTTGTAGCTGGCAGGGGAAGCCTGAAATTTGCCATTGGAGGTGGAAGATGTTTTTAATTTCATTGCATGGTTTTGAATGGACGGGCAAGGGTGGGCAGCTGAGGGGCAGCAGGTATCTTGCTGCGATACGGCTGCTGCGGCAGGCAGAGCTCGCCGGCGAGGGGGCCTGATGCAGGGTCAATAGCAAAGTGCCAAAAATCCGGCATGGACTCTATAATTCACCATCTAACCAGGGGCACGAGCAGGAGGGCGGCGTATCCTGGCAGGAGGCACACACAGCGGCAGCCCCTCGGTCATCTCTTCCCTGCTGGCTCCAAGTCGCACACGGAAAACGTGTCCGAAAGCCAGTATCTGCCTAAACCCAAGCCTGACCCCCAGGCTAGGCTCAGCGCCCGGCCGGTGCCATGCCGCGGCGGCGGGCAGGGCGGCAGCGGGGTCTCCCCTGCCCGGCTGGGCTGGAGGAAGGGAAGGCGCCGGCAGCCGAGGGTGCGCTGACTCCCACGATGACTTTGGGGTTAGCCTACCCCTGCGGGACTGGGGTTTTAAAATGGTACCGCAATATCCCAGGGTTGTTTTTCTGCAAGGCTGGTAAATTATGTTATCACCTGCAAATTTATAAATCACATTTAACGGCGGAGCCCAGAGAGCGCAGCGCACATTAAACTTGAATACGGAGTGGAAAGCACAAAAAACATTAGCGGGTGTAATATATAGCAAGTTGCCGTTCCCAGTGACAGATATTTAGAGTTCTGCCTTTAAACATACGGGGCGGATATAAACCAATAAAACATCACAGGAAAGCTGTTACGTTTCAGATCAAAGTATAAATATTTAAACTCGAGGTGGCTTGAGTTTCATTGCTCACTGTCGAAAAAAAGGTTGAGGAAACCCAGCCAGGCTGGCAGAGGTTCACCCCGGCGTAGCTGCGTTAGCTTTCCAACACAAACGCGTCCTCTCTGAGCGGCGGGAGCCCCGGTGAAACGGGCTCGGGGTTTGGTTTAGCAGCACCAGCGTCCCCCCGCCGCGAGCTGTCCTCAGTTTCAGCCGGCCGGGTCGGTTTCCAGGCTGTTCTCCAGTGAAAGGTGAAAACACGCTGCCGAGGTTTCATTGGAAACCTACATTTGCGCATCTGTATGAATTTTTTTTTTTTTTTTTGCAAGCTGGTTCTAGTGAAATAATTCATCTGGGATCAGCGTGGAAGTAAACACTGCTAAGCTGTTATTCTATAAAAGCCAGACCCATCCGCCTGCTCAGCCGTGCCCTCGGTTCGCTTTGCCCGAGGAGCCAGCACCCATCTCACCGTGTGCCACTTCGCTTTACCCTGCGCCAAAGTTTTGCTGGCGAGTCGAATA
Source organism: Balaeniceps rex (assembly GCA_013401315.1). Taxonomy (NCBI): domain Eukaryota; kingdom Metazoa; phylum Chordata; class Aves; order Pelecaniformes; family Balaenicipitidae; genus Balaeniceps; species Balaeniceps rex. Next base: position 33,450 of record VYZW01039322.1, on the reverse strand, counting down.
TTAAACTCCTTGTTTACGTTGAATACGATTTTGCTGCGCAATCAGTTTGACTTCTCTTCTCGAGCTTCTGAGAACAAAAAAAAGGGCACTGTACAGAAACATATAAAAATAAGACTATGATTTCAGTCTTTTAACCCACTTTCTGCTGGAATTAATTAGTTCTCGACAGAGCAGGGCACTTGCGTGACGGCGTTTAGGACCTAAGAAATAAATATCCTTGTTGAGGGGTCTTGTGGGTTTGGGAGTGACGAGACCCCTGGGCTCCCCAGCGGGGCTGGCGTGCCTGAAAACTGCGTTTGAGAAGTGAGCAGCTGGCATCAGTTAGAGGTAAATGGTCTGAAACAATATTTCTCCATGTCTCACTTCGCGCTATTTGTTTTGATCGTGATATAAACAGATAGCTTAATAAAGCACTGAAGTCGAGCTGCTCAAATTAACGCCCAGCTGGCAAGATATGTGATCTGAAGCAGAATTTGTCACATTTTGCGTGCACACGTTAAAATCCAGGCTTGCTGGTGTGTTTGCGTGATGATTAATATTTACGATGCTGTGTTTACAACTCGTTGCAAAATGACTATCCGTTTCCTATTTTAACATACTTAGCTTCATGAAATATATCCGGTTAAAAAATCAGAATTTATGGCAGCGCGTAACTTCTGTACAGCTGGAAATCTTCTGCGTACCCACAAATTCAAATGGTGTTTCCCCAAATCCCTCTTCCCTTCTAGCATCTTTCGGCAAAGCCCACCCCCCGCCATACGTGTTGGAGAGAAATCGTTGTCTTTTAGTAAACCATCACTTAGGGACACAGTTTGCTTTAATAAACCCATTATTTAAAACTAAGCCTTTACCATCTGCCTGGCAGGTGATGTGGTGGGGGGAGCTTTTTAGTGTTTTATTTTGATGGCAAGCGGACCTCCGTGGTTAAAGTCAGCCTCCACCTATTCAGTGGGATGGCTGAAATACATGCATTTTTGGTAAAAGCCAGTTTTACTAAAGGTTTTGAGGTCCCATATTAATTTTTGGACTTTTCCTCCCCTTTACGGTGTGCAAGGTCACCTGGTATTTCGGCTAGCAGGAGCACAGAGTCAGCACTAGCAGGGCTGTGGTGACGGTGTTTGTCCTGCCCACACCAAGAGATGTCTTTTTTTTTAATGATTTGTGTCAAAAGGAGCAGGTCACAGCAACGTTTGAAACGTGATTTTCTCCGTAGTAGGCAGGTTCGAGACGGGTGATTCCTGCTCTCCTAGCTAAGCGCGGCACGAAGGAGAAAGGCTTGGGTTTGAACGTGGGGATGAACCGTTCCTGCTCCAGTCTTCTCGTTGACGTCCGCTCTTCTTCCGCCACTGTTGCTTTGTGTTTCTGGTTTCTGCAGTAAAATTTCTAGAAAAGCGGAGCTTGGCCTGAGCCCAGACTTCCATTACGTGAAAACTCCCGGGGAGCCGGGGGCAGAGCGGCTCTCGCCTCCCAGAGAGCCACCGGAGCGGCTGCGTCAGCCTGCCAACACCCAGTGCAGAATAACATCTTCTGAAGAGGGTAAATGCCAGCTTTTAAATGGATCCGTTGCAGTCGCCGGAGCTGGGCTCTTAAGTGGCTCTGAGGAGCTGAGCCAAGAGGTTTAGGGATGCAGAGCCTTTGCAGAAGTCAGCCCCGGCTGACCACGCTTGCACGCCGACCTGGGCTAGCAATGCTGCGGGCACGCTGTTCTTCTCGCTCAGCACCACGTAGAAACGCCCTGTAAATGCCTGCAGCTCTAATCTGCGGCAGGACGGTCCTCAGGTGCCCAAATGCCTTCTTAAGAGAAAGGGTCATGCTTGAAAGTAGCAGGGGTGCTTCTGGAAACACCTCCTCGTTTGTCTGATTCCTGGTGCTTCAGCTCTGCTGGGCAGATGGCTCAGAGTAACCCCCCAAAAGGGTGGACACCAGGTCCTTAGCACCCACTTTTTCACCCGCAGACGTGCCACTGGAGGGTGGCAGCCGCAGGCACCGGGCAGTATTTCTCATAAAATCATAGAATCGTAGAATTATTTGGTTGGGAAAGACCTCACGTGCCATGGGTTACCTGGTGCAGAGCTCAGGCTGGGGTTGCTCCCCCGGCGTTAACCCCATCTCGTGGGAAGAAAGGATTCACCTTCCTCATCTCGTGATGCTCAGGAGCTTCGCTGGCTGCCCTGGAAATCGCTCTTGGGCTCTCAGGTCTGGCAAATTTTAATGTTCAAGCCAGGAGAACAAAGGAGCTCTTTAAAAATTTAAAAAAGAAAAAAAAAAAAAGAGGAAAAAGAGGCTTCTTATAGTGGTACTGTTGGGCACTAACCTCGAGTGTTGGTGTCAGAGCTGCCTCTTCCACCACGCTGCACCATAAGAGTTATACACCAGGGATAAATCAAGCGGCCTTGTCTGGATCTCACCAGAGGTAAGGTCAGACCTTCTGCGTGTGAACAGCGGGACGGGTCCGGTGCAGTCTGCTGGTACCCTGGCTCTGTCTGGCTGACCTGGCCAGGCTCTGCCTTGCGAACCCTTCCGAAACGGCACGTCTGCTTTGCCAAGTCTCACTACATCACCCTCTCCGGTACCATAAATTAAATAATAATTTTCCCTGGGAAGCTCAGCGTAACCCAGGTGAGGGAAAACGCATGGGGAGCGATTCGTCCTCCCACCCCGCTGTCCCAGAGGTGCGGGCCACGGCAGGCATCCCGGCTTTCCCATCAACCTCTTCCGTGCAACACAAAACCGCTGGCGAAGGGGAAGGTGCTGACTCCTTGGGTGATCGTTCCCAGCAATTAGTGCGTGGGGAGAACTCAGCCCCTAATAGTGTGATAGCCCAGAAAGTCTGCCCGGGAAGGGCTTTTTTCTCTGTATAGCATATTTCATTTCGGGTGGTCATTTTCCCGATGGAAAACAGAAATATTGCCCTGGAACAGAGCAGGACTCAGAAGAACGCTCCTTGCTCCCTCTTCGCTTTCTGTTTACACCTATAAAAATCAATGAACGCTAAAATAAAAAGCCGTACCTCATTTTTTCGGTAACCGATCATTGTAGTGCTCTTTGGTTTAATATATATAGTTTTTCTAGATCAAATCCTGAAACTTGTAGTCGTTTATAACTAAGGCTTGCAAGTAAATGTTTTTTTTTCCTAATTTGTTTATAAATCTAAAGAGAAGCTTTGCTCGTGGGCCCTACCTGTGACCCTGAGCTGCTCCAAAGCCCATCCTAAGATTTCAGATGAGAGAGAAGTGAGTAAGGGTAGCAGGCAGGTCGGTAACTGGCAGCATCCACTGCCTTTAGAGCCATTAACAACGTGTTCAGAAAGCAGCAAGCGCCTCATATCCCCACAAACCAAAACGACAGCTAATAGGAATTTTTTCTTTTTTTTAAGAAATTCAATAGAACAGAAGTTTCAAAAAGTGAAGCAGTGTAATACCAGGAATCCACTCCAAAATGCTTTCTAGAGACACTAATAAATTTAAACTGTCTTGACAACCATAGGGATCCTTCCATACTTTAATAAGAGTCAGCCTTCTCCATTTATTACGAAGATCAAATAAAACCCGCTTTCTTTTATGCTTACCGTAGCTAAGCATTTCCTCTCTTTTGTCTGCCTGTTCACTTCCTTTTCCAGCTGATGTTCAGTTTATTTTTCACTGGGAAATAGTATTTTTGAAAAATCTCGCTGCTATTTCAAAAGGGCAAACCATGGGGCGGGTGTGTGCTGGTCATCTCGTCCCGAGGGGTGGCAGCAGGCAGAGTCCCGCACAGCCCGGGCAGCGGCAGGATGGCTTTTGCGGTTTGCTTATTCTCTAAGAGAGCGTTTCACAGGGCAACATTGATGCAAGTTAACCGAGCGTTTCCTCTTTTTATAGTATTTTTGCTTTTTTTCCCCAATGTGTGAGTCTCCCACCCTCGCTCCTGTCGCTAATGTTGATTTTGGGGAACAGCAGAGGATGAAATACGGTGCGCATTTAACCTTGGGCGCAGCGTGAGGCACGCGACCGCTGGCTTTGCAGGGTGCCCCGGCTTTGCGAGAAACCGCCCCAGTGGACGCTCAGCTCCCGGACCTGGAGGCATCGGGGTGTCACAGCAAACGTGGCACCTGGGGAAGAAAACGGAGCTATGGCTGCTCTCTGCCTGCTCTCTGCCTGCCTTCCCCCTGCCAGCAGTGCTTCTTCGGGGGGGACCTGTGAAGTGAAGTCGGAGATCGCAGCGGGAGGTACGGGAGTTATGACCGACCATGCACGATGGTGGTTTTCTTCTTCCCGCTGCTCCTTGGCAGGGTTAAGCTGCTGGGCGCTGCGTTCGCCACCGCCGCCAGGAGCATCACCACTTGCAGCGAACAGCTCGGGGAGCGACGGCAGCGACGCAAGGAGAAGAGCATCTCATCTTCTCCAAGGACGTGCGAGCTCCCTTGTGAACTGGGTGGTGCCTGGATTTGCGGGATCTTGTGCCTTTGCGGGGGTCCAGCCTTGGCAGGGCTGGGGGCTGCGTGCTCAGGCTCTCCTCTGGCAAGGGGTGTCCCTTTGGAGTCCCCCCAGCACAGCCGGCTGACCCCATCCTGCAGCTCAGCAGCCGCCACGGGAGGTGGCCTCACCATAACCCAACATTGAGCAAACGGAGAAATTCCGGGAAGAAAACGCGGGTTTTGCTCTGTTGTACTGCTGAGCCTTGATCTCGGCATAATTTCTGTCGAAATGCTTGCTCGTAATTACACATTGAAGTACCTCGATTCTGAGAAGCTAATTAATGCAGAGCAGTGTCTTACAGTCTCAGAAAAGTACAAAAAGCTGCATCGTGCTTGGCCCCAGGGGAATTTTCCTGTAGAGCCGTGGAGCCCTCACTCAGGCAGAGCCAGCTCGCGGTCGGCAGGACCGTCTGCGGTGGCAGGACCGGCAGACTCCGGCCAAGGGTGCTGCTGGTGCCCCCCCGCCCCCCACAATTTCTGAAATTGAAAAGGAGGAAAAACCACTCCTGGTTTACTGAATCCGTGAATTCTCTTGCGTGCAGTGCGCAACCCATTTCATCGACAGAGACAGCACGGAAACCACACCTGACCCAAAAGCCTCTACGTTAATACTTGCATAAAATGTCAAAATGAAACGCACAGTAGTTCATATCTATGGGGAACATGAAATGCCTTTTATTTAATCTTATAAACATGAGAAAGAAAATTAAACCAGTTCCTGAATTCCAGAGATTAAAGAGTCTTGCTTTTTGTATAGTAACTTGCAAGCTATTACCGTAGAAGATTTCTTAAATTTCCTCTCCACTTTATGGAAGGTTCAGCAAAATTTTCAATAGAGCCGTGGAACTCGGTATCTTATGGCCATACCACGTGTGCCTCCAAGCAGGGTGCAGGGACTCCATCTCCAACACACAACGCTAGAAGAATCCCGCTTTGAAAAGCCGACTAAACCAGCTCCTGCTTCTCGCCACAGGCGTTATTTCCATCAACCGGAAAGCGAGTAGTATCATGGAGTTGCTAAGACTGAGAAAGTATAGGTGGCTTTGAAACAATAAAGACTAAGGGCTGTGGCATCCACCCTGCCCCTCCCATTTATAACGAATTTCAGGCTTTTTGCGTGTGTATGGCAATGCCCCAGCTGGGAGCGAACCACCGCATGGGCACGACTGGTGTGCGAGGGTATTTCCTCTGTATATCGAAAAGCCAAGCAGAGACTTGTGCTGCACTTGGGTTTGCACATCCTTCTGCTGGGAGATTTAAATTTGTGATGTGAATTGGGTGAGCGGTGTCCTTCCTCGGAACGGGAGGCTGCTGGAGGATAAATGCTCTGAATATGGAGATGCTTCCTTAAGAGCCAGGATTTCCATGCACGCTGAAATAAAAAAGGAAAAAAAGGTAAATGCTAAAGCCTGTGGAAATACCAGTTGCTGTGGACTGTGACTCCCTGAGCTGCTGATGGGGAGGAAGGAGGGATGTGCCCCAGAAAGACATTAATCCAGAGCAAATTGCAGCCCCCGCCATGCTTGCCGGTGCCGGTGCTGGTGTGGGTGCCGGTGGAGCAGCGGGCTGGGGCTCGGCGGGGCGGCACAGCTAGTGCTCACCTTTCATAGACGCCCACCCAGGCACCCAGGGGCTGATGGTGGGTGGCTGGAAGCGATGCACTGAGCTGCGTCCCTGCATCCCTGCATCCCTGCATCCCTGCATCCCTGCATCCCTGCTGCAGGATGCTCGAGGGAAAACTGGAAAGTTGATGCTGGAGGCTGCTCGCCCACTGGCAGGAAAGGGACGTCCTTCATCCGCTCAAGTTTTGGTGGTAAAACAGCCTGAAGGTGGAAAGCTGTGGGGGTTTGTTTGCAAGCAAGCAGGCTCCCCTTGTTTGTGCACAGCGGTACAGGTAACGTAACCGAACCATCCCGGGGCGGGATGCGGGAGGTGAAATGAAGCCTTTTTAAGCATGACATTTACCAGCTTCAGGAAAAGGGTACAGATTTGGGTCGAGATTTCCTCTCCCATGGGAGTCTTCAGGTGGAAGCGCAGCACTGCAGCTCGTCGTGGGCGAGGGCTGCAGCAGTAACAGGACCGTGGTATCGAAGGTGGCACCAGCTCAGTGCCCTGGACCATCCCCACCGCTCCCCAGGTGAGGAGCCTGGTGACTACCCAGGAGAAGGGCTGTGTCTTGCTCCTGGTCCTCCCTTGCTCCTTGTTGCTACTGGATAGTAATCTCTTTCCATTTTCTACTTACGCTCTTTAGCACAGCTCCTCTATTTAACCTGACAGTTGTTTTATCTGAAGAGAATGTACCAACGTGCGAACTTTTTTAAAGCTCAGGATTTTGTTTATGAACTAGGTAAGCCTCCTCTTGCTACCTCTGAGGATACTGCTTAATCTAAATAAAAGGAACCTCTTGGATATGTAACAAAGAAGAATTCATCTTTTTTTACATTAGATGTAGCTCGGATGCTGAGCGGTCCAGTTCCGTACGTGCAAACTCCGTGACAATAAGTTCACTGCTTTTGATTTCCTGGACTGATGTTGAAGAAGGCTTTTCGTGCACGGTGTCACGAGCGCAGCGACCCCCCGGCCGCGCAGACCCCACGCAGCATCTCAGGGCCGTCCCTCGGCCGCCCATGTCTGAAACGAAGGCCAGGGACAGCAAAACTGAACAAGAGACTTAAAAATCCTAACTTATGTAGTTGTCCCTACGTACAACTTCTAGCCAAAATTATGCTAAATGTCGTCTCTAAAATAGAATGAAAAACAGAGGAAATGATACCGCAGGAGGCTGGCCGACCCTGGGCATTAGAGCACTACTTGCCTCCCCCTCCGTTGCTGCGCTGCTGAGAGCAGAACGCAGTGCACTAGCAGAAGGAGGTGTAAACCACGCGTAACAAGCGAGCAAGATGCGAGATCTTTACCTGCCCTTCATCTCTCATCTTCTCCCCCTCAGGCACAGCCTCTCCTGGCCTGCGGCTGCCCGGCACCGGGATGCTCGTGGCGGGTGCTCCGCGGGTGCTCTCGGCAGCTCCCTCGTGCACGGCTGCTTACTGGGTTCATTTTGTTTTCATGTTAATTTGCAAATGACGAATGGCTCGTCCTGCTGTGCCTGCCTCTCGGAATTGATATTAATCAATTCAAGGCACAAACAAAGCAATTAAAAATCAATAGCTATGCAGCTATTAGAGAGCAAAATTTCATTAAGGTTAATAATTGCAGGAATTAAGGAACTAATCAGCCATAGTAATCTCCAGGAGAAGCCACCCCAGGCTCTGCGCTTCATCCAGCCTGCCTGCAGACCGCAGTGGCTGTGCCAAACATTTAGAATAAGTTACTTGCTATTATTTTGTAATTAATAGTCATTATAAGGACTAAAAATCAGACTTGTAGCTAATATCTTACTTCTGTACTTGGCAATAATCTCTTTGTAGGATAAATACGAGCAGCGTGTGGCATAGGGCTGTGCTGGAAAGGCAGAGCCGCTTGTCTTGGGTCTGTTTCTCTGCGCCTAAAGAGATATTTTTTTCCATAAAACCAGCTTTCAGGCACTTATATCTTTGTAAATGCACTTTAGTAGCTTTTGTCTTTGGGTTGAAAGCCAGGAGCTCATTGCCCTAAGGATACCTACAAGATGAGTGCTGCCATCCTCCCATAAGCCCAGCCTGCGCTGGCAGCTCAGCCATTGCCTTGGCCCTGCCGGTTAAACAGGACCTTGGAGGCTGCCAAAAGTCTCAGCAAAGCGTCCTAATCGCCCAGAAGTTGAGGAGTTTTCTGGGTGTGCTGCCACTAATCAGTCTGTTTGCCGCGGGCAGGAATTATTTTATTCCTTAATTCAATCTGGCAGCTGTAAACCCATTTTCTGCACTATTCTGTCTTGCCATCGTGCCTTTCGTGGTGTGACCGGGATGCAGTACGATGTGCTCCGTGCTGCGCCGAGCTCCTTCTATAACGCTTCCGTCGAAGCCCAGCAGCTCGCTTCCCAGGTGCCCCGAAGCAGCGGGCGATGCTGAGGTGTCATGGGGGACCTGGGCAGCGCTGCCAGGCCAGGAGCTGGCTGCCAGAGCCATAGGCTCGTACGACAAAAAATGCGAGTGATGAGATCAAGTGAGGAAAAGGAAATGAAGGTCTGAATATGAAGGACGGGTTTTTGGTCAAAACCCCGTGCTCAGACCGATGAGAAGGTCAATGGGATGACTTAACAATATAAAGTCTGTTACGGTTCTGTGTTAATTTATATACAAATATTCTATTTATTTCTTTTCATGGATCCTGACGAGCCGTCAGGGAGCCCCTGGGGTTCAGGCATGCTCCCCAGTGTTGTAGTACATTCCAGGGAGCACGATGGGGTCCTGCTGCCGGCAGACAAAACGCATTTATTTACAACATCCAAGGTGAGTGATACAAGCAGAAATATTGATGAAAGGCAAAAAAAAAAGGAAAAACATCATGTTAATATAGGCTAACTCCTACAGTACTTGGTGAACTTCGCTCCTGGCACCCTACTTGCCCCTGACGGGGATTGTGGGTAAATATGTAATTGGACTTGTGTGACTTTTCAGTCTTCATATGCTAAGATGGTCCCTGGCTAACGAGTACACATACTTCTGTACCAGGAGGTCGGACGTAAGCCCTAGCAAAGTCTCCAACGAGCCGATGGCCACCACGCAGACATCGCCCCGATCCCTGACACGTGCGCAGGCTTCACTCGGGAGCGCCAGACGTGGCAAAAGCACCTGATCCCTTGGAGATATCCGCAGTCGGGATGTGGTGGGAGCAAGCGGTGACGGCAGGTCGGTCTCCTCCCGCATGGGCTGCCTGGCAGCAGCGCTGCCCGCGCTTGCCCTCGGGGGATGGGGAGCAGCCCCAGTTGCCCCCGTGGGCTGGGGAACGGCGCGCGGGCTTAGATGAATCCTGCGTCAGTCATTTTCAGAGCGCGCAGTGAAAGGTTATTAATTATATCCAATGACATAGTAGTCAATCAAATCTAGACTGTGGGGTTTTTTTTTCCTTTAATTAAAGTTAGCTGGAGAGCTCATTTTAAATCATCATGTAGGATGGCTGAAATTTAATACACCCTTCAGAAAAACAGCAATAATAATAATAATAATAGACTTTGGGTTTACTTTTAAACTGATAGAGGCTCGAAGCAAACCAAACCTCATCCATCTTCCCTATATTAGCAAAACAACGCCAACATTTTTCATGTCGATGAGCTCACGCCGCTCCCCCCTCAGCTCCCTCCTCCCCGGCGCTGAGGAATCGAAGCAAGGGCTCTCTGCTCGCAGCGGCGTTTGGGGGGGTCTCCCTTCCACGCGGTCACACATGGGACATGGGAAGGGCCAGGGCTGACATGGCTGGATGGGACCTGTTCTAACCCAAAAGGAGGAGGACACCAGGGCCCCGGCAGCGGGACCCCCAACCCTGCCTGTGCCTCCTGCAAGGGCCCTGTGCACAGCGTTCATACACACCGCCTCCTCCATCGTGAAGTCTTCCCTCTCCTTTGATGTAAGAATAAAATGTGAGGTCCTTCTTTAATTTTATGAATTAATCTTTATACATCATCTACTTTTTCCCGTTGATTCGTAACAAAGCAATGTAAAAGCAATTCACACGGGTAATAATTTCCAGGTAGCTGTTGTGCTTTAAAAGACAAAACATGGGCCATACAACTGATTTATAAGAAATAATTTTCTTTAATAAACCCCAAACAAGTGTTTGTACACGCCAACGTGCATTTGTGCTTGGGCAACGATCTGCTCTGAATCTCCCTTCCAGGAATATGGAATCCCCTGGCGCTGGGGCCAGAACAGGTTTCATTGCCTTCAGATAAAGCGATCAATCTGTTCTTCCTTGGCACGAGTAACTCTGACTGTGAGCGACTGGAGCAATACATTAGAGCCTGTGACACCAGGCTGTGATTTTAGGATTGGGGGAAAAAAAAAAATGCAAGCAAACAAACCCCCCTCCCCTTACAGCAACAGCCTAGCAAAATGGTTCCTGTGTCCCGGACAAACTTTGAATGTTCTTCTTTCTCTGGAAATGTTCATCTGATTCGTGGGGGGATGTTCATCTAATTCATGGGGGGATGTTCATCTAATTCATGGGGGGATGTTCATCTAATTCATGGCGGAATGTTCAACTAATTCATGGTGGAATGTTCATCTAATTCGTGGCCAGCGCCGGGGAAGTTCCGCTTTCAAACAGAAACCTCATTAATTTCTCCCAGGTTGGGTCTATGCAATTCTTCCCGGTTCTGCCCTTGACTGTTTCAGCTTTCCATCTTCTGAATCAATGAAAGCATGGAAATACGTGTGGAGCTGTAAGCAAGGCAATAATCCATCAGGGCCGTTGGGTTGCTGAAATGCTCGCAGGTATGTATATGCTTGCATCGTGTCTCTGGGTATGGCCCTGTGATTTCAAATTAATAAGACGATCTGATTGCGGTTGTGCTAATCTTTATAGATCAGTTGATAGGCTTAAATATTTGCTTATATTAGGCAGACAGAAGGAAATGAAAGTCTTTTGCATAGTTACAATTGCCAAGGAAACCACTCTGCTGGTATCCACGGTTGGCATTTCAGTTTTTCCTTTGTGTGGCTGTTGGAAAACTGATTATAGAACAGAAACGCTTCCAGTCTTAATGTATTGCTAGTCAATGTCTTCATAATTTTCTGTCAGTTTATCCAAGAACTTCTGCCATCCTTCTGAAGTTCGTTGGAGTCACTGGTTTTCATTTCTAAAAATGCACGCAGCTAAATTTAAAAATGTGACACTTGATGGAAAACCATGAATTAAAGGATTGTCCGTATTCAGAATGTTTTCCAGACATCTCAGATCTTTTCTAAAATAACCTTTCAGCTAAACGATTTATTTTAATCTTTATTTTAAAGTAGGTCACTCTGAAGAATTTCTAGTGCTTGAAACTTTTTACCAAATCAAAGTATTCTAGAAAATATTAATTGGACTCTATTGAAAAATAAGTGTTATTTCTGGAAAAGCAGTTTTCTGACACTGAGCAGCATGTTTAAGTGAGTTGTGGTACAAAACTACAAACAGCTTTCCAGTTGCCCAGGTAAGCTTCAGGTTGCTTGACAGTTTTATTGGAATCTGTTATTTCTATTCATGCTTAATTTTCCAAAATAGATTTTTCACCGAAATTTTCCAGACCTGAAGTCTTAGGAAAACTGGTGGAATAATAACGCAACCACTCTTTAAAGCAGAGAAACTGGGACCGCGAGTTTGACTGTTGGCCTTTACCACCAAAGCGACTGTTCTGGCCATGGTGGGCACCCTTTTGGGCGAAGACCAGCCCGAATGTGACCATTACGGTCATTTCAAAATGTTCCATACGCACAGTTTAACAGTCGGTAGGGTGGAGGCAGGCTGTTGTCCTGGCAGAACAACCCGCCGCTAGAAAAACCTGGCCTGTGGTTTTTTGCTTTCCAGAGAGCGTGGCCTTTCTCGTCTATATTTACAAGTCTGGGTATAAAAACTGCCCAGGTTGCCGTATGCCTGTGCTTTTAATTACCTTGTTTTCTGCTGGTGCATGGAGAAGTCCTTCCTAGGCTTTAGGATGCCGGTGGGGTTACGCTTTTCTCCTCTATCGGACCAGGAATAGGACCTAGGCTTCAGCCCAAAGCTGATTAAAGCCTTGGGGTGCGTTTTTGCTGATCCCAGCAGCCAGTGGTCTGCGCCCCTGATTTGGCAAACCGTTCACACGTGGGGCTTGCACTGGAGCTGGGGTGCATGAGGACGTCCTCGTCCTGCGTGAGATTGCAACGGGGAGATGATGATGGGGGACACCGAAGGATCGGCTCAGGAGAAGACTTGCTCCTCTGTCATGCCATGTCTGCTGCAATGCAGGAAAGAGAGAAGAACTAGAAAAGAGGAGTCAAGGGATACAAGATCAGATATACTGTTCATTGCAGCGTCTTTTCCAAAGTTGGTTGTGCTGCACCTCCCCTTGCTCAGACCTCTCGCCCCGTCCTCCTCAGCTGAGCCTCCTGCTTGACCGTCCCCCTCTTGCCGAGGACGAGCAGTGCCACAGCTCAAGCCAGGGCCTGAAATCTCTCCTTCGGAGGGGAAGAGAAAGCTGCACGCGAGGGGTTTTGCTTTTGCGCTAGGAGGAAATCTTGGTCTTGTCCAGCGTGAGACAGTCTTTAAGAGTAAGTCTAAATCAGGCTCCATCGTTTCTTTGGTGACTTGCAGGATGCGCATGACACTTTATGTGAAGACTGAATCGGTGTCCAGCATTTCCAAAAGAGACCTTGGAGACAGCGATGCGGCTCGGAGGGAGGAGGAGGAGGAGGAGGAGGAAGGCATGGCTGGCCACCGCACCATCCCACAGCCCGGGGAGGTGAACCACAGCTGGGTCTGGGGCTTCAGGAGAAACAGGGGAACTTCACCTTTTATGGGAAACTATAACTGGTGAGCAGGTATGGTGAGGAGACGGGGTGACCTAAAGTTAAACTCAAGCTAACCCGAGCTTACAGTTAACCCCTGGTGCAGGCAATGCCTCCCTGCCCTGAACAACCGGGTTTGGTGTTTCTGACTCGGAAATCTCCTGGGGATTTCAGCTGCCTTTCACTTAAGAGATTGCAAAATCGAGCCCTAACCCAAGAGGCAGCTTCGTTCCTTGTGCTCACGTAGGGACCAGCTAGTCCCTTCTCGGGTGAGGCTGGGCCTGAGCTCGGGGAGCACGCCGGCAGGCATAACTTTGATTTCAGCATTTTTCAGTAATAACTCCCTCTTCATTCCTGTGTCTGTACACGTGCTAATGAGTTGTGGTTTGAATCAGCTTCTGATTTGTGATTTTTAATTCAGCTTATAACAGGCTATCTGTGGGGCTTTGTATCTGAGAATATAATTCAGGATAATTATTACAGGGAAGTTTTCAGAAAGCTGTGCTAGCAGCCAAGATAGCATCTCCGTTCTTCTTTCGCTGCTGATCAGTTTATACGAGCCTTTCCTATGCATGGCTTTCTGACCGTACTAAATTTTTCTGAAACAAACACTTCATCTACAGTTATCAGCCAGCAACATGCCTGAGAAATTACATTATATTCAGCAAAAAGCCTCAGAAAGCACAGCTTGGCCAGCTCTCTCCCTCAGAGAACTGGGCAAGAGCGGATTTTTGTTATTGTTCATTTTTCTTCTGTCATAAGATCTTCCATCTTTTATTTTTCTCTTCTATATCCTGGACGTTTTCTAATCCTTTCCTGAAGACCATACAATAGTAGGTTATTTTTCAGTTTAAAATGAGATATGACTAAAGCCTCCAGCCTGCCCCAAACCTCCTTGTTTTCCTTTATTTTCTGTTTGAGCTCAATTCTCATAGTAGCCACAGAAAACTAATTTGCATGGTCAGAAACTGGAGAAAATATCCCTGGCAGGTCCTTGCCTGGCACCGGCTCCTACCAACATTCAGGCTCCATTTCCTGAGAACGGCACCGCTCTTATTCCAAAACTAAAAAAAATGTGAACGTGAAAATTATTTAAAAAGAGACCGAAAGAAGCCCCCCACCAAGGAGGAGTGTACCTTTCCCTGGTGTGAGGATAAAATGTCTGGGTGACAGCAAGCGGAAAATATATTCCCAGTGATCATCCTTGGCACTGGACGGAGAAGTATGGTTTCTGAGTTGCATTTGTCATTACCCCAGTCCTTACAGAGTGCTCACCTAGCGGGCAAGTTCTTTCCAAAACAGAAATATTGCTCAAACGCGGCAGGGAGCTTACTGAAACAGGAGAATATTTTCTATTATGAGTTATTATTATTGTCCTGCACCAAGCTTTGAAAGCACCACACCTTCACTGTCCTCTTAGGGAGCAGAGGTGGGATCCAGAGACAGTTATATCACCTTACAAAGACGTGCTGATGCGAACCTTTGGCGTCACGGCTGCAACGTGCTTGCTTCTAGGTCTTGACTTTCTCATAAGCAATTAAAAATCAACACGACAAAACCTGCTTGGACAAACAGTTCAGCTCTTGAGCTTTGCTATGGATGTGGTCCATGGTGATTCCAACCTCTCCAAGCATGAAGGGGCAGAAACCCAACCGCAGGAGCACCGAAGGAGCCCCATTCCTTCAGTAAGACAAGGGCCATCCTACTGATACAACAGTAGGAAACTGTGAGACCCTTTGCAGCTGGAAGGAGGTTGTGGTGAGGTGGGGGTCGGTCTCTTCTCCCAAGTAACAAGAGATAGGACGAGAGGCAATGGCCTCAAGTTGTGCCAGGGGAGGTTTAGATTGGATATTAGGAAAAACTTCTTCACGGAGAGGGTTGTCAAGCACTGGAAGAGGCTGCCCAGGGCAGTGGTGGAGTCCCCATCCCTGGAGGTATTTAAAAGCTGGGCAGACGGGGTGCTTAGGGACATGGTTTAGTGGTGGACAGGTACGGTTGGACTCGATGATCTTAAAGGACTTTTCCAACCAAATGATTCTCTGATTCTATGAAGGAGAAGGTCGTGTGGTTGTCAGAAATAGCCAATTTATTTGCTCCTACCAAAACTGCTACAGACCAACTAAATAAGGATACATCATGAATGGGGACAGAACGTATCTTCCTGCTCTCGAGGGTTCGCTCGTAGTAGTAGCAGCTGCATGAGTAACTGCCACATTCGTGAAGAATGAAAGCATTGCCTGAGACGGCTTCAAAAGCATCAGGGAGGTTAATGACAAATTTCCCTACTGCTCTGGCGTCTAAGTGCCTTAAGCTCTTTCTCTAGTGTTTGCCCAAATGCAAATGATCTTTAAATACGTGAAGCAGAGTCCGCAGTAGGAAGGAGCTGAACTCTCCGTGTACTACCCAGATGCAATGTATGCTTTACAGACCAAACCAAAGATCTCTGTCTCACAAGCAAACAGTTTCCATCTGTTCCCTCGAATTAATGATTTCTGATTAGGCAAAATACATTTTTTCCCTTTCATGCAAATTCAGCAAAATGAACTGCAGGAAGCTATATTTTCACAAGCCTTATGGAAATCTCAGGCAGTTGCAAAAGAAGACGCCTCCCCGTTGCCAACTAGTCGGGGTACAACACACTAGAGACACAACGAAGAGGCCAGCGAACTTGCTCGTTTTGCGATAGACCTCCGAGCTGCCTTACCTTTGCGAGACGAGGTCGTGAGTGGGGGAATGATGTGCGTTGTGAAGAATAAAGCACGGCAGTAATTCAAGAAAGGAAATGATATTGATGGTCAATTGACTCCTGGTATTCCCAACCCAGTAGTTGTGCGAGCAGAAAGAGCCAAGGTGTGAACGGAGGTAGATGGCCACCGAGAAGGTATCTGCTTCCACCCTGCTGTAGCTTTCAAGATACGCCGCTCGGCCCAGGCTGGGGGGCTTCACGGCCGTCAGAAGCTACTGCAACTTTGTCCGTACTGCTGAAAACTGCTGTTTTCATGTTATTTAGCCTAAAACACCTGAAAAAAGTGCCCAGGGCTAATGCCATGTGCACACTCGCCTCCAGCAGAAAGCCTCCGAGTCCGTTTGCTATTATTAATAACAGTAATTGTCACGATTTATGCAGGCGGTCGGCAGCCTTGGAAGGGCTCCTATAAACATCCCCCTTCTATAAATACGGGAGCTTCAAACCAGCCGCAGCTTCTTGGTCTTGCTTCACCAGGAGCTTTTGGTTGCAGATGCCGCTGGATCTTCGGGGGCCATTGGGGAGCGGCACTGGTGGCTCCGGGTACGGCCAGGCACTGGGGATGTGGTGGGGGGATGCGGTGGGGGGATGCAGTGGGGAAAGGCGATGTTATTTATTGCATGGGACTTGGGGAAGGGATGTGAGACTGCTTCCCGTCACTGCTGCTGCCCGGGGAGGGGACGGGGTGGTGCATGGATGGTGCTTGCTGCGGCGACGCTCGGTGCGACTGGTGCTTTACGCTTTCTTCTTCTCTTTCTAGCTTTTTCCTGCTTTTTTTTTGAATTTGCTCAGTTATGCCATCTCCTGATATAAAATCTAAAAGACGCTGCAAAGTGATGCACCTAACTGCACTTTTTTTGATTAGCTCCCACTGGTTAGGAGATACTTTCTGCTTCCATTTTCTGTTTTCTTAAGCATCTGAAGATGTACAGTCCAGGGACTGCTGATCATGGGTCAGGCAGTAAAACCTAATCCCTTCCAAATTGCTCATTATTACGGGTGACAAATAGTTTATAGGAGCATTAGCTGTTCCTTGGGATCGTAACGGAGCGAGCCCATTTTGCTGCTGGCTGCAGCCAGCTCCCCTGGAATTGTTACTTGCAGCTGATGTGTGATACCCAAATTGCTCATCATCACAGTCATCCGAGTACCACCAGGCTCCCTTTTTATTTCTCAGCATGCACATGGCATTTTTTTTCCTTATCTAGGATAAATGTTCAGGCCAAATTGCTATTGAAATATAGAGAATGTTATTTATCACTTATTAGATACTTGAAGCATGGAAAATATAATAAGTAATGCAGCCATTTTCAATGAAAGATCCCCATACGTTGTCTTGTTAGCCCCAAAATTGCTCTTTGGGTCAAGTGAAAGGAAGAAACACTGCAGGAACACAGTGAAGCACAGTTCCTGAGCCCAAATAATTGAAGTACCATTTGCCGGCAACTAGTGTTTGACTTAAAATAGGCCCCTTTTCATTATGTCGTTACATAGAATTCAGCAGAACTTCTCAGAATTCTTGAACATTTCTGGTCAGAACAGGAGGAGGTTACGGGCACCGGGACGTACGCAGAGCCGCTGCGGGGCCACCTCCGTGGTGCAGGCATCTGCCACGTCAGCAGGGTTTTCTGCACAAGGTGAAGCGGAGCTTTGTCGATTTACAGTGGGCGAGGGCCGAAGCATTAGAGAGACACAGGAATATTTAAGCAAAATTCAGACCTATATCCTCCTCTGTGCCCGCCCAGGTCACGAAGACGCATTTGTATGTGCATGGCTGCACGTGCATGCACACGCACGCTCAGTCTGCAGCAGGTGGAAATGTTTTTTGTAGCATGTTCTGCAGGTCAGGAACACCATTTGAGGAAAAAAACCTGATTTTTTTACCATAATCCCCTTCCCAAAGATGTTTTCTTACAGAGCGCTTTCCCCATTTGGAAAGTTTACGTCTTTAGCATCAAAGCTTTAGACACATTGTAGGCTTTTATTGTTGTATTACTTAATTTCACCTTATTTCCTGCAGTCGCTGGAGGCATGTGGACGGACCGCTTGCCAGCCACCTCCCGCTCCAGCAAGACTGTCCGACCGTGCCTTTGCTGAGTGCAGGGACACCCTGCAAGTGAAGATGCTGCTGGCATGGAGGCGAGTCCCGGCCGCTTGCCACGCGGACCACGGGCCACCGCGGGCTGGGTGTGATGGCCACGGTGCTGGCCGGGCTGGAGGAGAGGTGGGAAGCTGTTACCAACGCACTGAGCCATTTATCTCAGCCCTGCATGCAGCAGCCTATTTTAAATACAGATTTAATACAGCTGATACTGGTATGGCTACGGAGGGAATAGGGAATTTAATTTGCGGCGTCAGCTCTGGTGACAGGTTCATCTGTAACGTTATAAATTAGTTGCAGCGGCTTTACCTGTGAAAATGTTGCGGATGCTGATTGTCTGCCTCTTCCAAATACTCAAGCCAACCCTTGCTCTCTAAATGAAGGTGGGTTTTATCTTATTATCTCACAAAGCTGCAACGCTCAATTTCATTTAATTATACCTTTAACTTGCATCTTGTCCTCCTGTCCCAGCAACAGCCCCTTCAGAAAGGACGGGCGCCCGGCTCCGAGCGGGAGCTTTGTCTGCTCCCTGCTTCTCTCACCACCGATTGTGGATCACTGAACGAGAAGGAAATGCCAGATGAAAAAGAAACGCAGAGACTTATCATTTGGCGGTGGAAGCACAAAGACCTGAATAAAATTAATTCTCCTTATTAATCTGCCTTGGGATTTGGAGGGAGAACGGCAAAACTCGCGCTGGAAACATAAACAGCGGTTGAGCTGTTTTCGTAGCGCCGGATCCATCTTTAAACAGCAATTTATTACAACCTTGCTGTGCTACCATCCGGCACATTCCTTTTGTCATGTACGGGAGATGGTCAGGAGCTGATTTAAGGTGTTTTGCTTTCCTTGCGATCCCGCCCCAGGGGAAAGGGCTTTGGAGATTGACTGAGGGAGATAACACCCCCTCGTTCCTTCCTTCCATGAAACCCCTCACCTTGCCAAGCGCCAGTGGGAGCCGAGGTTGCTTGCCACTTCTCGGTAAGCTCTTGGAGTTGCTCAGAACTTCTGAGACTTCTTTAACTGAGAGCTAAAGGGATATTGCACTCATTTCTTTTCCCTCGCCCCCATTCCCTGGTTGTACCCCGCTATTTGCACCTTCCCTGATCTTCACCCTGAAAGAAAATGGTCCCTCATCACCCCAAACTGACCCTGGTTGGCCGTCAGAGGACTTTCTGCTCATGCTGTGCAATGGATGAAGCGGCCCCGTGCCCTGCAGGCTTCCAGGGGAGGAATTTCCCAAGGGACTCGATGATCTTAAGGGTCTTTTCCAACCGCAATGATTCTATGAGTCCCACCAGTCCTCGCCCTGGGGGGCAGAGGAAGCGGCCGACTGGGAGGCAGTGGGCACCACTGGAGGGATGCTGGGCCAGCTGTGATGCTTAGACTGCTTTTATCTTTGTTTCTGTCTAATTTTTGATCACTGCTGTTGGCAGAGGATGATTTCCAAATGACAGAGCACAGGATGGGTTTCCCGTTATTCCTTTCCGTACCAACCTGGGTTGCATCTGAGCACCTCCCCAGTGGCTCCAGCCTCTGCCCTGCGGCACTGTAGCTTTTTGGTTTTTAAATGTGTACATACCTGCTTTATTTTTTATTGTTTATACCTGCCAAATAGCAAAAGTACCAATGAACATATTTTTCAACTGAGCCAGTCAGGTCATTTCAGCTGATTTAAATGTCAGTGTATTGGTCAGTGTGGATCTATCCTGCGTAGGCAGAGGAAAGTGAAAAGTGCTTCTCTGGCAATCCCAGAAGCCTGGTTAGGATAAGCAATATAAAGCTAATAAAGGAGAGCCAAAATAAAGCTTTTCATGCACTGCTAGCTGTGGGCGCTCCGTGTCATGTAACCAGCAAAGACAGTGCAAAAATCTGCAGATACTTTAATTTGTGAGATCTTAATTAGCGCTAAAAACACCAAAGGGAGAGCAGAAATGGCAGTAATTTTCAGAAGCATGGCCTCCGCGCTTGGGAGCATCGCTCAGGACTGCCACGAGCATCGGCAAGATTGCTCCCTGGGTGACTGAACCACAAAACATGTTTTTTTAAGTTACTCCTGCTGAAAACTTTGGTCCTTGTAATAACTGTACGAAATCATGGAGGAAAGCAAGTAGGGATCCTCGAGCAGGGAGGTGCATTGCCGCCAGGCAGCAGGCATGACCCCGTGCAAACCTGGGGAGCAATGGGGTGCACGCACAGCCACCCCCGGCACTGCCGCCCGCTCCTCCAGGAACGGGGTGCAGGAAATAAATCGTTATTTTAGACAGGCTGTATCTAGACTTTACCATATCTACCGTAACTTGGGTATTTACACTTGCTGTTAAGACAAGTGGTTTCATCCCAGACTTTAACATGTTGAATCCGCAGGGTACCACAGTCCATACTGCTTCGGTGGGACCAGCGTTGGGGTGTTACCGTACCCCAAAGCTCTAGGGGTGGCTTTCCAGGCTGGAGGGTCAGACAGTATGATTTGGGGGAAATGTGTGTCTTTGGAGACTTTGTAGCAAAAAGGAGAAGATGCTGCTGTGGCCCGGAGCCCCCACTTCAGAGGTGAGCGGTGGCATCTTGTCTCTGATGCCCGCCGTCCTGATTCCCAGCTTCCATTTAGCAGGACCTCTCCCAGGTGATCCCTTTTCGTGGATGCAAAGGAAATCAGGGGCTAAAATCAGGAGCCTCTTAGAGAGGCCGGAGGCACCGTCAGCTATAAAAGGCAAAGTTCCCCAGCCCTCCTGAGCTTGCACATCCACCACCATGTTTTTCTCCATTTAAGGACTGCCACTTTCAGCTCTCAGAGCTCAGTCAGACCCTTTCACATCTCCTCTTGCCCTGTGAGATGACTCACCGCAAGGACCCGGGGCTACGCCATAGACGTCCTTCTCTCCAGGAGGAATTTTTCCAGGATTGTTACTCCTTGGAAGAGTGCCCAGTATGTAAGTGTGACTATCCATCACCTTTAGATCAGTCCATCATTTCTCTTTCAACGGTGAATATCCCGCTTCTGCGAGCTGTTTTACTACTCGGCTTTGATATTTTTCCATTTTCCCATGCTGGATTTCTAGTCCAAACAAAATCATCGTGCCACAGAGCTGGGGCTTTCACCATGTAAATGAGGGCAGCTGCACGCAGGTGGCTGAATAAGTGGTGACTTAAATTGACTCTGCCTCCAGCATATTGTTACAGGTACTTCGTGCTATCCTCCTATCAAGTGGTCATAGCAATGCAGTACGGTTGTTTTATGGTCTCATTAAGTCATCGCTGTGCTGGATTAAAGTCTCCGTCTTATCAATCATTTCTCTAAAAATGTATCAGAAGAGAACAAAGTATGACTTAGAATGTAAGCATAACACAACTCTATAATTATGGTCCAAGTTTTGTGTTGCATTTCAGCCCCAGCGATACCCTCGCACCTAATGGCTGCATTCAAAGCTTATGCAGCAGGGATGTAACCAGACACGTTTAAGGCAGCAAGGGGATGCCTAGAGGTGCACAACTGGCCAGATGTTTCGTCTTTGCCTTCCCCAGAAGGAAGATGGAGACCAGCAGGAGCTGGAGGTGAGAGAGAGGACAGGGTGGACACTGCTCTGCGGCTGAAGGGAAAACCCTCGCAAGCACCGGGGCTGTATGGTTTATTTCCTCAGGGGCACGTCTGTCCCAAGCCAGACAGAGGGACATTGTAGGCAGGTTTCACTTTCCTTTGCAGCATGGACTGCGGGACTGCTGTTGGGACCGTTTCCACATACCCCTTTGTAAGATTATCTTGACCTACAGGGTGAGTGAGAACGGCTACATACAAGCCTACCTTAAATTTAAAAAATGGTATATTTATGGTAAAAATTGGAAAAGAGGCACTCTGGTAAAATAAAGGAGTAAAAGGGAGAGAAATGGCAAGCAGAAATAAGTGCAGCAAGGCTTTTTAAAAAAAGTGTTTTAGTAAAAGTAAGAGTACTATCTATGGTATTGCTACTAGATCGCTAGATAAGAACAGCACAGCTGTTAGTCATGGGGAGAGAAGGCAGAAATGTTAAACAAATTTGTTCCGAAAATATGTAAAGCACAAGCTAAGGGCTCTTGATGTTGCTTGAACAAGCTCTAGCCTGCTAGAGAGGTATAAAATGAAATTTCACATCTGTCACTGTGCCAGTGCTTTGAGAGTCTGCGAGGAGCACACCTGCTAAGCGCGTGCATGTCGGTCAACCATCCACCCATCCATCCACCCATCCACCCATCCATCCACCCATCCATCCATCCACCCACCCATCCACCCATCCAGGCACCGACAAGGGAGCAGCAAAACTTTGAAATCATGGATTACAAAAGGCCAATACAACTGTTGCCGATCTACATGGCTTTATATGAGACAGATGTTATCAATCAAACTCTACCCTTGATGCAATATGAATTTTGATAGCGTTTAACACAGAAATGTGTATAAGGATGAAGAAAGCAGGTTCCATTTATAGCCTCTTGGACTCTGGCCTCGGAACTGGGATTTTGAAGGGGTTTCTATGTCACTGCAATGGGATCGGCTGAAGGCAGGTGTCAAGCGTGACATTGGGACCAAAAGGACAACTGGCATCCACACGCTTTTTTAAACAGAATATGGATTTATGGGGCAGAGAGGTTGCTTTGCCTCTATGTCTGCTTTGGTGAGGCCACGACTGGAACATTGTGTCCAGTTCTAACATCCCAAATGTAAAAAAAAAGACACTGATTAGTTGGCAAAGATTCAAATAAGTGCTATGAGCACAATTACGCTACCAAAACCATGTCTTTTCACAGAATCTTTTGGTTGGAAAAGACCTTTAAGATCATCGAGTCCAATTGGTTAATTGAAAGAAAGTCCAGGGCTTAGAGTTTTTATGTCTCATACATGAAATGGAAATTGGTAATGTAGAGCCTTCCACTGTAGGAAAAAAAAAAAAAAGAAAGAAATCCATGAGTGACATGAGGTATATTCAGACAAAAATCGTGTGTAATTTCTGAACCTCGAGGAAAGCTAGCCATTGGAAGAGTTGTGCTGAATCTCCATCCACTGGAAACAAATTAAACTCCATATTTGATATTTTTCTAGACACAATCTAATTAAAAAATGGATGAATTAGGGGGAGACAGAATGATGAAACTGGTCTCTCCATGGTACCTGAACAAACATTATTATGCTTAATATTTCTGCTCCAGTACACACCTACAGAGACGTTATCTCCTCCAACGAGGAGTTTACTGCTCCTTGGCAAGCTCTTCCCAAGACTCATAGGCTTGTTAAAGTATGAATCAGAGCTACTTACCTCCACGTGCACCCATTTTGGATTGGCATCTTCCAGGGAAGACAGACAACCATACTTTTTTGAAATAGGTAAAATTTGTCACTGCTTCCTTCTGCTCCCCAAGCAATCCTTGCCTGGCTGACTAACTTCTCCGAGGTGTTGGTCATGGAGGCAGCTCTTCAGGAGGGTGACGGCTCTGGGGGATGTTCCAACACAAACGAACTCTGCTGATGAAGTGAGTCAACCGCCGAGTGCTTTGCTTCAGGGCTTCCTTCTACAGCGAGGCAGTGGGAAACAAATGGGAACGACCAGCCGTCTCCATACCTTCTGGTGCTCATGATTTTAAAACATGAAAAGGGCTCGTGCAGCTGGACGATGGCGTGGGGCTGAGGGCTTTGGGCACCTGCAATGAGTACTGAGTGAGGAGGAGGCGGCACCATCACAGGAGTGGAGGAAGGACAGGAATGCTCCTCCACGCTGGGAGTCATCGTCAGTGCTGTGTCCTGCCGTTAATCTCCTCCCCTGTGCCCATCCTTGCTTCTAAGTAAATTACTGCAAGGTAAACGTTCCCTTTGAACCTTTCTACCAAATAGGAAATAACCCGTGAAAAAATCTCTCGTCCGAAGAAACGTCGGAATTAGATGAGAAGCAGTTCTGCTCTTCCACCCAATAGCTGGCACGTAACGCAAGGAAGGGCACGACCCGTTGTTTTCCCAGGCTGCTGCGGATGGATCATGGAAAACTGGCAGTTTGCAGAGGTTAGATCTTAGGAAAAGTGCTTTGTGATGGGAAAATCTGGGACGGGTTATCCAGGGAAATGGTGGAACCTTCCTTTCTGGAAGCTTTCAAGCATTAAGGCAGTATCTGCCCAGGGCAGTTTAGACATACTGTGTCCTGGCCCTGCAATGAGAAATACTGCTTGCTGGACGTTATAACCTCCCTTTGCCGTGCTTTGCTATTAAAAAAAAGGGTGTTTCAAATCTTCTGGAAACAACAAAACTCCCACTTTATTATTAAATTGATCGTTGTTTCTCTGATTGAGCGCTGTATCCCATGCATGCCATGGTGAAACCTCCTTCCTGGCGGTCCATGGAGTGGTCCAAGCAGCGAAGACGAGGATGAGCACGCTCTGGCTCCGAGGGATGGTGTGGCAATGGCAGACAATGGCATGAACTCTTTCATGGTGTTGCACGTCCTGGGCATGTGGGGGTTGTCAGAATTCATCTGGCATTTCGAAATAATAATTTCAAGAATAAATGAAGAAGCGTGCTCTTGGCTGGGAATTCGACACGGCCCACCACCAGCTGATTGCCTCCCGCACCCCAACTCCCTTGCTAAAGCAGGGGCTATCGATCCTGCTTAGATTCATTAAGAGCAGGACAAATTATTTTAGGACTTTCACCTCAAAGCACTAGGTTGAATGAATGGCAGTTCACATTTTCCAAGAGGCTGGTGTCTTGCTAAAGCCCCTCTTTTCCATCAATTAGAGGAATGAATTTTTGCAACGCTGATGAGAAAGAAAACAAGCTGTTATCTCCTTGCCCCACTGGACAGCAAAGCTAGAACCAGGTTACAAGCGCCGGATACACGGTATGTGGTATTGAGCCACGGTAGTAATGGGATGTCAACGTCACTGCACAGTACGGGCCTTTAATGAAAATTAAAAATAGTACAGTGCTCTAAATGCTCCCCAATCCTCGTTCCCAAATGACAGAATGTCAGTACTTGGCAGAAATCTTTTATTAAAAGTGTTTTCACAGTCTAACTTCACGCTTTCCACGGGTACGGTTGAACTCCCACAGGTACAGTCCGTGCCATGGGCAGCACCCGCCAGCATTGACAGAGCTTAGGTAGAATATATGAAATGGTGGGGTTCTTCCTCGATCCGCCCTTCTGTGAACTGGGAAAGTCACTGGGCTGAGTGTGGGGCTAAAATTTATCCACCGAGGGTGGGTAAATAGGGTCTATTTGGACGGCGGCATTTAGTCAGGAGCTGAAGTCTTGCCCGTGTCTCACAGAGCCCCAGACATACTGAGTCTCCCAAGCCCCCTGCGAGGTCTCATGCTTCTTATCCCTCTCCCAGGGCAACAAGCTGCTGTTCCACGTCTCGCCAAGCGCTGGGCCCCGTGCGTTTAATCAAATTAACTGAACCTCCCTGCTGTACCGCCCCGCTGCAGTGCAATGGAGCTCCCTGGAAGCCTTTAGGTTTCATTACAGCACAAGTTAATAATATTTTCCCTAAAGCCTGCTTTTAATTAATGTATGTATTTTCATTTCCTGCCCAAGATACAACAAATGTTAGGTGTCATTAGCTAATACCTGCTGTGCTCCATTTTCCAATAACGCTGTATTTTTTTCCTAAGGTAATTCATTTCTCACTTAAAGAATTTCCTGTGGACATGCTTTGTTCAAGTCCAAGGTGTTATTTATGTATAAAAATGGTCATGGCGTACCATTTGAAGAGGAGGAAAACTGATAGCAAGTACATGGAGTGTGCAAAGAACAAAATTACTCAAGGTAACCTGTGTTTTCCTCTTTTCTGATATGGAATGCCAAGGAGGTTTGCCCCCGGGGAAAATCAGAGAGCTGGAATTAGGGAGTATTTGCTGATGCGATTAATATTGGTACAAGCGGGTGGGCAGTGAGGTTCGTTAGGCGATGGGACATCTCTGCAAATGAACACGCGTCAGCCCAATCTTTCTGCCTCTTACAACGATGCGAGGCAAAGGGGCGGGTTGTGTATGATGGCATCTGGGAGGAAGAGCTCCAAACAACCCCGGTGATCTCCTCCATCTCAAACACGTGCTCTTCAGCAGCTCTAGGTTTATATTTGGCAAGGGGAAGGGGAGACGTAGCTGTCATTAACCATGTCGGGATTTTAATGGAAGTTTGAATGGATTCAGTGGAAACACTGAATATGTATTTTGGCAGCTTTGAGTGGCAGTTCCATTACACGCACGCAAACGCCCTAATGGGGAACAGCATTCGGAACGTCTCCCTTGCTGTCAAACAGCAGCGGCGTGCGGCAGGGGAGTGCCTTAAAGAAAACTGCTGGGTTTTCTCCGCTGTCTGAAATTGCTGAGTGTAATTCAGCTTGTTTTCTTTGCTTGATAACTTTCGAGTAGTTCTTACCTGTAATTAATATTTACAGCATGACTGGCACTGTTCATTCCCGTAGCTTCAGCGATGCACAGCGATTAACTTCACCGGGGAATTTCATCAGAGAGCGGCGGAGCGGTTGTGTTAGGGGACCAGGTCCAGCTTCTTGCGAATGCAGCAATATCCCATAGGGAACATATTCTCAAGTTTAGAGTCAAAGTCATAAATAAAAGAATGCTTTTATCTTCCCTACACAGATTATTCCACAGCCTAATAGCTCTCATTTTCAAGATTTTCCTACAAACCAGCAAAATTCCATTCTGGCCTCTTCCAGCCCTGCCCATCTTTTCTGGATAGAGCTCATCTCCAAAATATTTTCTGCCGCATCGGGTTATCCTGTAGATATGTATCGCCCATCCTGCATTCTTGTTTCCATTTCTTTGTCTGAGAATGCATGTTTTTCTTTTCATGTGTATTTCTTTCTCTGTAAGTTTCTCCAGGTGCCTGATGATTTTTGCTGCTCTTCCTCTCATTTCCCAATTTGTCGGTGGTATCTGAGTGGGATTTACACGCCAGCTTTCGTTAGCCAGGAACAAACCAGAGCGGGGACTACGTTATTTATTTCATTGTATGTTCACGAATAAAGAGCAAAACAAAACTGAGATTTTATGTGCATGTACATTTACATTTTTTTACACTGTAAAATCACCCCAATGTCTGCGGGTGAACCCTTGTGCTCATCACTGCGGCTCCTGGAGCTGGGGAAGAACTTGGACCTCGCTTTCCCAGCAAGGTAGGAGGGCAAAGACATCCCTTCTGCCTTCATGTCCCCATCGTATTATCCCTTGATGTAAGTAGGCTGCTCCTTTCTTTCAAGCCCACGTGAGATGTCAGCTCAAACGGGCGTCTTTGTTTCCTTCTGTCTGCATTTGCTGGGACAGACAGGAAATTAAAGTAGCTAAAATGACAGACGAAAGAATTTGCACTGAGGAGATGGCAGTAGCAAAGGGAGAGTGGGTGCTGCACGCCATCGCCGAGGCTGGACCCAGGGCAGCAACGCCTCTGCCCTCGCGAGGTCCCGCCAGCCCCTTCGCCCCAGCGCCATGTTGCTCCATCTCCTTCGTCCTGGTGCCATGTTTCTCCATCTCCTTCATCCCGGTGCCATGCTGCTCCATCTCCTTCGCCCCAGTGCCATGCCGCTCCGTCTCCTTCATCCCAGTGCCATGCCGCTCCGTCTCCTTCATCCTGGTGCCATGTTGCTCCATCTCCTTCATCCCTGTGCCATGCTGCTCCGTCTCCATCCTGGTGCCATGCCGCTCCGTCTCCTTCGTCCCAGTGCGATGCCGCTCCACCTCCTTCATCCCGGTGCTGTGCCGCTCCGTCTACATCCCGGTGCCATGCCGCTCTGTCTCCTTCGTCCTGGTGCCATGCCGCTCCATCTCCATCCCGGTGCCATGCCATTCCGTCCCCTTCATCCCAGTGCCATGCTGCTCCATCTCCATCCCAGTGCCATGCCGCTCTGTCTCCTTCGTCCCAGTGCCATGCCTCTCTGTCTCCATCCTGGTGCCATGCCGCTCCATCTCCTTCGCTGTGGTGGATGGCTTTGCCGCGGCTGCCGCACACAGCTGCCGTGGGTTTGATGGGCCATTGCGTTCCTACAGCCTGCCTCCCTGGAGACACTTCCAAAATAGAAGCAAATGGGGGGGAAAAAATCCTAACCTGATTATGATAGAATAAAGGACATAAAAGTGATATATTGCTTTGTGTATTTTTCATATCATGCGCCCATGACACTGTTTTTCCATGTGCTAAAAATACATTCTATAACTGCAGAATAGGTCCCAAGCTGCCAGTGGCCAAATTGATGGATACGCTTAGTCCTGAAGAGCTCCGGCTTCCTTTGGTTTCTTTCTTCGCTGATTGTGTCTGGTCCTCAGCGAGGCAAAAAACCTGATTTTTTGTCATTAAAAAATAAAGATGTCCCATGAAAGAAAGCTATAACCTTATTACAGAGAGGACAAATTGTGTGGTCACCAATGTCACTTGGCCTGGATTTAAATTCAGTGAAGGAGGGAAGGGAGAAGATAGTCCTGTTAAATTTTTGCATTTGAGCATCCATGCCATTTTGGGACAAGAGAAAAATAAAGCCTTAATACAAACAGGTGCTCTTAACATCTTTAAGGCTTAAAAACAATTTCTGCAACACAGTCACCTGACTCCTGTGTTTGTAAAGTCAAACGGAGAAGAGAGAAAGGGACCGGCCCCGTCCTCCATTGCTGGCTCAGGGTGTCCGTCCGGGGTGGTGGTGCGGCTCTGGCCCTGCGGTGGGAGGATGGTGCCCTGGGGGAGCCCCCCAGGAGAGGCTGGGGGCACGGAGCCATGGGGCTGGACCGCCAGCATCCCGGCTGCATCCCACCCGGCCGCATGGCAGCGAGGGGCTGAAGCCCTCGGGTGGTTCACCTTCTTCCCGAAGCACGGGCGCCGCGGCCCCTGCAGTGTGCTTTCCCTACCCACGCGAGAACCGATGCCCTTGTCTTCCCCATGAACATCTCCCCCTTTTCTGAAACCTGCCGATTTCGCAGACTTCGGCAGACTTTCTCAGGTCAACCACACACTTCTTAAATAAAAAGAAAGTTTTCCTTTGTGTTAAGTTTCAGTTTGTTGCTCCCCAGTGCCGTTCGTGGTGCTTTCCCCCTCTATTTTGTACCCTTCCCGCTGCTTTCGGGCTGCTCTCGCTCGTTTTTTTCTCTTTCAGTAGCGAAGCCTGTATCGCCGTCCCAGGAGCTGTGCAGCAGAGACGGGGAGCAGCACAACTGGCCCAATCGTCTGGGAGCAAAGCTGGCTGCCGGCCACCGGCACGCAGGCAAGTGCGATGGGCAACAGCTATCGCTTGCTAATGGTGAGCTAACAGAAAATTAGATTTTTGGACAGCAAGTTTAAACCTTAATTATGGAGAGGACACTGCTGTTTTGTAATATAAAAGAATTGAAAGACTTGATGTCCCCCAGGGCTCCTTCAGCTTTACCGGTTAGACAGCCCCGGTCACGGATTGCTGAAATCAATGGCAGCAGCATAATCCATTCATGCCCACAAACAGAGCTGTTGAGCGAGGAGGAGCACTTCAAATGACTCATTCTTTAATGATAATTAATATGGGCTCAAACGCAGCTAGGGCTGCATGTTAAAATGGGTTGCCTAGCTGAATATGAAGATTTTTTTTGAGGAAACGCGCTTCCGTTAAGGGTTCCCAGCCCCGGTCCGAGGTGCTGGGTGTGCTGCATGAGCCAGGATCGTTCGATGGCTACTTCAAGTGATAAATATTAAGGCAAATCATAAAGCTGTAATGTGTGCTGTGCCTGTCTTGTAGGGTGAAGCTTTGTTTTTTTAACTGCAAATGAACAGCGGGATCTTATTTTCCTTATTAAAGCTAAACTGCTTTAAAAATCGATGTGAATTCTGCCTGAATATGGAATTGGAGTAAAGCCCCGCACCTGCATGTGTCTGAACTGCTGAAGTGCACCCGTTTTACTTCAGACAGCATTTGATTATTATTACCAAAAAGATATGGCAAGCCTACAATTAAAACTGTACAGCCATCTAGACAAATTTAGCCCGAGTACATTGACAGGGTTATCTAAAAGCAATTGCAGTTGCTGGAGTGTTTTTAAGAAGTGTATCCCATTTAAAATATCGAACAAACCACTTCAGTGGGTGTTTGGGAAGTGACTAAGATGCCTCTTGATTTTTGTCCTGGAGGATTAGCACGCATTTTGAGCTGAAAGGGTGAAATCCATTATCTCGTGTTCCCAAGCCCGTGTTCCTGGCTAACTGGGAGAAAAGACAAGACCGGCTGAGAGGCAGCAGAGACCTCGGGCTCCGTTCGGCAGGCTGCGGCGGCGTGCCGGGGACGAGCTTTGGTGGGTATTTATGCCCAGAAGAGCTCTGGCTCCGGTGTTCTGCACGCTGGAAGCCGAGGCTGAGCACGAGGGCTGAGGTTGCCTGCGGCGCGGTGGCCTGAAGCTCTGCTGCATGGGCACCGCTGTTTTAATTCAAGGCAAGACCTGCTGTGTTACTGCTTTGTAGACAGCAATTCGGTACGCGGGCAGCCTTAGGAGACTGCTTCAACCCTGGCTTAAGGAAAGTGAGATTTGAGCTTTTTTATTTTAGCGCTCAAGAAGAATCGCAAGTAGTACCACGTTAGGGACTTGCTCTGGTTGGGGCCGTGTGGACTTTTTGGGCATCATTCTCTCCGAAACACGCGTTGAGAGGCTGCGGTGAGAGGTCCCGTCGTGAATCCTGCTGGGAGAGGTCCTGCCGCAAAGTCCTACCCCCACCAGCAGTCGCTGAGCATCGCAAGGGGCAGGGTTTCCTCACAAACTGGAAATTTCCCCCGTTAAGAGCTCACATCTGACAGCAACGACTGAGAGCTGTTCAGGTCTACCAGGTCACTCTCGTAGCCTTCTGCTCCTCTGGGAATTTCATGGATGGAAATGTTATGGAGAAACCGGAATGCACATCAACAAAAGGCCCCTCAGGTTTTGGTGGTAAGATTGAACATACTCCACCATTTAAGCTGAATAAACAAGGGACAAGTACAAAGAAGCAGGCCAGCTTTTCGTACTATCTTCAAGCCACCTACAAGGTGGTGGAGCCCTCCTTTGGGTACCCGCACTGGTTTTATCCCAAATACACCCGCTTCCCGACACCTCAGCACCCCAGCAAGGTAGATTTTGTCTTCGATGTGTTCTAGGAGCTGACGGGGCTTTACTGTTGACACCACAGACTCTCCTCGCTGCTCTCCTAGCAGCTTTCCAGGTGCTTTTCTAAAAACGTCCCTGGAATGATGTGTGCAGTGATCAGAAAAAGCTACGTTCACCGTGAGGTTCCCACCCCTCGAACACGCAGGTCATGGGTTTACATGCGTGTCTAGAAGGGACAGAGGCATGCTCCGGGCAGGAAGACCCGGCTTTATAAAGCACGGAGGGGTCCGTAGCGCCTGGGGGCCGGGTAGGAGATACCAGCCCAAACACTGCTCCCAGCGCGAGTGGAAGCGAGCTCCTCCGTCCACCCCGTACAACGCGGGGGTGAGGTGGATGCCGCAGCCCTTGTTGGTGTCTGAGAGGCGCTTCTTCCCCGTGCTGCCATCCTCCTCCCCACCAATGGATTATAAATATCCCAGGTCTCCTTCTATTCTCCGTGCCAAGTCCCAAAGTCCCCACGGTACAGAGAGGGAGAGAGACCTAAGTAAAGCTGATGGACCGGACGCATTTGAGCACCTCTGCATCACCGAGTAGGAAAAACCCTTTTCCCAACTGTTCCCTGCCTGAAATGAGGTATCTTTGTAGGGATTAGAGAGTCACAAGCACTTTATTAAGGTAGGGGCTGAGGCTGGAAATTCTGCAATTTTATTACAGAACCAGGAGTTCACTGTGCCTCAGATTTACGGTGTTGGAAAAAGCTGTGGCTTCTGGCAAAGGTTAATCAAAATGTATTACACTTGAAGTGTTCACTATAATTAATAAAGAATGCCTAATGAATCTAGCTCTCAAAAAATGTTCAAACATGCAGTGCGCCCCTTGCAAGTCAGATTACGGGAATGATTGTGTTATCTGCAATACCATGAAGCGATGCAAATTAAAAAGTTGGAAATGCTTTGTAATGATTGCAACACCTATATTAGGAGTTTTCCCTCTTACTGTATTATCTCAAAATTCTGCTTTATCTAACGTTTCTACAGCACGAAGGGGTAAAGAAAGGGGGAGAGTGTTGGTTAAATTTCTCACCGATGTTTCAGCTGATAGATGGCTTAGTAACATTTATTTTGATGTAATGACAAAGTCCATAGCGTGTTTGTCTCCCAGAGAACAGGCAGATCTGTTCTTTGTCTTTCCCTTAAATGTAGCTGTAAATGAGTGAGTACATGGCTGAGATTTCTGCTCGTCTGAGGGAATTGGACTGCGCTGAGATACTGTTTTGTCTCATTTTCTACCAAAAGTTTATCTGCAGTCAAGTGGTTGACTCCAGCTTTATTTCATCCCCTTCTAGCTCAGGTGCATTTTGTAAATGCCGACTTTCACCTTGTCTATCAAAATGGGAACTTCTGATAACATCTCCTAAAGATGTCTGTAACGATTCGGTAGCTTAGCCATCTTCACACCAGCTCAGGATAAACTGAGGGGAAACCAAGCAGTCTGAAGGCTGCGTGGCTGCTCCGGAAAACTTCCTGATTCATATCAGCATTAAAAATATTGACAATTAACAGTCTTACTGCAGGACTTCGGGTATCATGAGAGATATTTTGTCACAGGCAGGTTGCTTGAGCCTTTTTGCCCCCATCCTGCTGCTGTGGTTCCCGGCAAGTGTTTATGCTGCTTCCACTCCTCCTACACCAAATGTAGATACATCGATTTATCACTAGCAACCAGCGCAAGCCCCCGGGGATATGATAAGCAGCTATGCAAACCTCTCATAGAAAGATGCTCTGTTATCCCTACAGAGGAAATGGGTGAAGGGGGGCAAAAAAAAAAAATCCTGTGCAAGCATAAATGTCTCCCTCCCTTAAATGTGACCGTAAGTCACCTGTCGGGGCACCTTTCCGTCGGGTTAATGAACAGTACGCACAGCAGTTTTCTAGAGCCAAACCCAGACGGAGGGGGGTACAAGCGGGGTGTACTGGGTTATTTCCCCGGCCAAAGCCGGGATCCAGGGGACAGGAGCGGGGTCCCTGCGTGTCCCCTGGGCACATCCCGCCCTGCTCCGGCGCGCCCGGGTACCGCGATCACCCATCCCTCTGCAACCGGGGAGGGGCGGGGGGGGGGGGCCCGNGCCTGGGGGGGGGGGGGGGGGGGGGGGGGCCCGAAAAGCGGTCTGAAATGGAAGTTTTAGCACAACTGCAAGGCAAAAACCTGCAAGGACAGGCCACGGGGCGTTTGCTTCATCCCGAGCTCCGCCGGTTCCCCCCTGTGTGTTTCACCCCGCGGCGGCGAAGCCCGACCGCCCCCCGCGCCCCCTCCCCGCTCGGGGCCACCGGCGGGACCCCGGGGCTGTAGGACGGAGGCATTTATTGCCGCGAACGAAATAAGAAACCCCAGACCTGTTGCCATCAGAGCACGTTTTACTTCGGCACCCCGCGGGTCGGGACGGGCGGCTCCGGGGG
>VYZW01039321.1:23918-35721 GCA_013401315.1 Balaeniceps rex | reverse complement strand
AAACAGATTTAGATATAGATTCAGCAACTTTCCTTGGCAGCATCTGACAGCAGGCATTCCTGTGAACCCCCAATGGATTTTGAAAGCATCCTTCACAGTTGCATGTAAATGCTTCCTCCAGTGTGGCAACACTTGTCGGCACAGAATGGTGCCAATTCTACTTTTTTGTAGAAAAAGAATAAATTGCATTCAGTGTGTTTGCCTTAAATCTCCATGGCTCTGGTGCAGAAGACAGCACTGAGGCCACACTTGGAAACACGCTTCAGATGTCTGATTTCAAGACCATCTAACATTCCCCTAATTTCCGGAAAATATCTGTCTGACCAACCTAGACACAGCTGAAACTCCCAGTCAATGAATATGCCCTTTCAGTGACTGAGGGGAAAAAAAAACGTGCAACTTAATTATTTTCCCAGAAATCTGAGAAAAAGAAACACATTGTTCTATGTTTGGCCTATCTTCAAGCTAGTCTTTCTTGAAGAAACTTTTAAAAACACTAAGCAGGCTTCTGGAGGAGAAAAAGTTTTCTATCTGAGGAGAAATTTCACATATTGATATGCCCTGAGAGCCTTTGGAAGCCAATATGCTTTACATAAAGTACTGTATAGATCAAGAAAAATAATTTCTACCAATTTATCAGCTGTGTAAATGGCTCAATGTGGAAGGTTTTGTACCTAAGCCTTGAGTAAATTAGATTCTCTTTTTTCATGCAGTGGAAGACTGCCAATTCCCTTCAACATATAGGCTGCTACTGAGGGCAAAGCATGATGGTGACAGGGAAGGAGGGCTCTGCTGCTGCATGCAGGAGGAGGATTCCTGCCGTTGTCAAGTTGGTGCCCTTGCTTTTCAGCACACACTCTGCTCCACTGCTATTCAGTGGCTGCAAGAAGAGATAGATCATCTGAAGAAGCTGAGACAAATATTTGATTTGGATGATTATCCTGCAGGTGTCTCATCATCACCATGATGCTTAGAATCACTAATTATTTTCCTTCCATTTATGTGTATCTTGCCGTGAATACATATATCATGGCATAGGTAATTAAGATTCTGATCAACGTGACCCTTGACCACTCTTTCAAGGAGAGAACACTAATGGGGAATACCCTGTGCTGGAGAAGAGAAGAAACGCCAGAGGTGATCCCAGCAGAAGGCTTGGTTTATCTCCTTTCCTGTCTCTTCTTTCCCTCTAATGGAATACTACTTAGGTAATGATAATGAGACATCTGTCAGGTTTCCTCAGTCCATTTCAGTGAGGCTTACACCCACATGTGGCTAGCCTTATTGGCTCCTGAAGTTGTGCACAAACATAAATAAAGAAACAAATCAGGTGCCAGCACAGGTATTATTATTTTTTAAAGCTGTTAACAGTATTTGATATGACCTCCTAAGTATGAAGTATTGTTTAATTGTCTGCATTCCTTGTCTGGACTAGATGGTATCACTCAAATCCTAGCCTGTCCCTTCATAAAGGTCAAAGAGGATGCAATTTTGTGTACACATAATGAAAATAATTTTTCCTCACAATACTCCCAACACAACCTACTTTCCTGCTAGGTGACACTAAAAGGGGGATAGGTACCTTAGAAAATAATAACTTAATGATATTCAAACAGCTTACCATGTTCGATCTATTGGATTGATTTTTACGCTACAAAAATAAAAACATAGTTTTGTTTATTTATGGAATGTCTGAGTACAAACAGAGATAGAAAAGCAAAGTCTTAGCATCTCACCTTTTTTTAAAATCAAGTTAATTTTCAAATGACAAAAACAAATTATGCCAAATCCGTCTTTTTCCATTGGAAAACATACAATTTTTTCCTGAGGTTTTTGGCTATTCCATTGCACAGTGGTAGAGGAGACAATGTTTCACGTTGATCAAAATTAAAACATCTTATTACATTAACTTCTGATATTTCCTGGGTGATATTCTGTTCTAGGAAGGACCTTGATGTTCTGCTGCCTTTAGCTCAGCTCAGAACAAAGCTAGTTTTGAGATACTAGGTAGTCCCCACAGGAAGCAAGCTGTGATTTTTCAGCCACTTCTGAAAATTACATTTGGGAGAATGCAGTACTGTTCATATTTCTGTGGGTTTCTCTGTACAAGTTTCACAGGCAGAAATTTTTTTACAGAGTAGTGACACATTATGTGATTACACCTATATATATAATTAAGTGGTTACAGTATAGACATATTACTGCTTTCTAATATCAGCAGCAGAAGCCTCTTCACTAGGAATTGAAAGTGCTTCACTCTAGCAATTAGAAAAAGTACCATAAGTGACTGTATTCAGACTTTACACGTGCTCCAATCAGGTTATTTGAGAGGTACCAGAGTTACAAGATAACCTGTGGTTTCCCAGAAGCCCATCTAATATCCAAAATTATATGCTTAGACAATCAGTACGTGAAAGTTTGTGTTCATTTTGTCAGATAGACACAGGCATGAATACACATCACTTGGGAGGCTTAAGCAGAGGAAAAGCAGGAGGCTTCTTGTTTTCTGAGCAGGCACCAAGTGTCTAGCGAGACGCGAGGGTGCTTGGGGCATGCCCTCCCCTACTTACAGTCTGCACTAGGTGTTTCTGGCTATTGCTCCCACCGCTGTGAACCTGCAGCTTTTCCCTTGTTGTACTAGTTGGCACTGCTGTCAGAGGGACCTCTGAAATGCTGCCTCTTTTGCCACTCTTGTACTACAGTTCTTTCCCAGACAGCCAGAATGCGGACAGGTGCAAATGGAGGAGGCAGAGCAGCAACAAGTCTGAGTTGAAGTGGTGGTGGTGGGGCCGGAAAAAAAGAAGGACATTTCTTCCCTGCAACAGAGGACAGGGAAAAGGCTAGTTAGCTACACAAAACTGCCTCAGGAAAAGGGACCAAGAACACATGTTATTGAGCATCCCTGGGACTCAGCCTCCAGCCTCCATTTCTCAGCCTGGATCTCTGATCAAAGATATTGGGGCCTGGAGGGAAGTGGCAACATGATAGCTGGGAAATACAGACTTAATGAGATAACTTGAAGGCACTCAGCTGTAAAAAAGAAAAAAAAAGAAAAAAAAAAAAGAAAAAGATAGCAATGGTTTAACTTTCTATCCAAACTAAAGTAGGATGTGTAGCTGCTTCTGAAGCCTTGCAAATTTAGCAGCAGCTGCTGGAAACTGTTTAATTTGATGCTAAACAGAAATAATAAGGCTTGCCAGTTGCATAGTTAAAAGGCAGTCAATTCCTTCCTTAAGCATGTTTTCAGATGCAACCCAAGTCCATCAGATCTGGCTTGAAAGGCCACCCAGGATGAAAGCATATTTGTTGACTGAGTCACAAAAGGCAATCAATAATAGAAGTCAGTAGTAGGAAAGAAATAGCATACCGCTATTTGGGATAATGACATCTAGCTTTAAAAACAAGAAGGTGGACATGAATCAGACTGAATTTCATTACTTTAATCATGGAAATGTCCATTTGGCTAGGCGACTCCTCTTCCTAGATAGCAAAATAGTAGACACCAGAAGGCAGATATTTTCAGGCTCAGTAATGCATAGTGACTGCTATTAATTAATCAATTTTATCAGTTTTTGAGTGGTTTAAAACTGCACAAATGCTTACCTCCCAATAATCAGAAATGTCTTCTTGCACCCTGTTTAAGCAGCAGGCAGACTGGGAGAGCAGTAGGGGGTACAGAGACAAGTCCTCATTTTTGGTGGGGACAGGTTTCTAGTAGCTTGACCCCTTCCTACCTGCTGCCATGTCACAAGGCAGGCAGTGCCAAACAATGCTGCAAACAGCAGAAATGCTGGAGGCATGGTCACTCCAGAGCAACCCTAACCTCCCTACCAGGAGAGGCAAAACAGCATTTTCCCATCTGTTGCAGGGAATAAACAACCCACAGCTTCTTCTGCTCACCTCCGCCGCAGCTGCAGCTGCTTAATTTCCTCCGACACACACCTGGGTGGCCCCACCTATGCACAGCCCT
Organism: Balaeniceps rex; assembly: GCA_013401315.1. Classification (NCBI taxonomy): domain Eukaryota; kingdom Metazoa; phylum Chordata; class Aves; order Pelecaniformes; family Balaenicipitidae; genus Balaeniceps; species Balaeniceps rex. The sequence continues at coordinate 31,751 of VYZW01039321.1, read as the reverse complement.
CCAGGGGCTGCCCAGCCACAACAAGCAGACCTTGACCAAATATGATCTGCACTAAGGATCAACTCGTATATCAAGGGGATGAGGGGGAAGGAATCCCAGGCCCTGGCTAGTCAGGGTTTACAATAAGTTTGGTTTTTCTGCTGTGCTCTTGCTCTAGGAAGGCAGCTTGCATTTCTCAAGTACAATCTAAGCAATCAATCTTCTGTTTCATTTCCCCCAGCCTAGCCAAGAAATCTCTTGGAATTGCTTTTCTCAAGTCTCCAACTAACAAGGTGGTAATATATACTTATATATAAAAAAAACCCATATATTCTATATATGTATTACATGTATCTTCCGCACCAGGAGGTGAAACACAGGTAGCAAGACATTGAAGTTACTAGTGTCCTACTGTGGCGGTTCAGAGAGAGCTGTCAGGCTCACACACATTTAGTTATCATAACTGCAATTCTTCACTCTCTAAGAAGTGTCTGAATGTTTCAATTAGACATAAAATAATTATTTTTATTTCTACTCAGGGTCTCCAGCTGGAAATGTCGTCTTACTTCACATTGAACCAAACAGAAACTGGACTTAAGAGTGAAGAGTGAGAAATACTAAGAATAGAACAGGAAATAAAACAAACACATTGACATGCAACCCAAAAGAAGACAATCAGAATGCAAAGCCAATCAGAAATCCCGTATCTATGCACACAAAGATAAAAACATTTAAATATTAGGATTTGTTGAAAAGTAGAAATTTATTTGAGATATATCAGAGAAAACATTTACAGAAGTTTTGCTAACAAATAACTTTTATAGGTAATTTTTTGGTATAATTTTTATGAATCGGGAAAACTCATATTTGACAGTCATTTCAACAAGTTCACACCATAACAGAAACTGATTCAAAAGCATATTTAAAGCCTGCAAACTTGGCCAACCATATTTTCTTGTGAGAGAAACAAATTTAAAATAGAAGAGGCCAAAGAACAAAATAGAATCAGGGAGAGACCTCTATATAAAGGCAGAATGAGATTATTTAGTTCATGGAGGATGAAGTCAGAGGCACATAGAACAATTTAGGGAAAGTAAATCATCAGCTCTGATTTATTCTTTCAAATAGCATGAGAGCAGGTGGAAACTTAAAGCAACCAAATTTCAGAAAGGCCTTCAGTCTATAATGAATTTGTGGAATACACCACTACAATAGCTCACCGAGGTCTTGAGCTTAGCCACTTACATGGTTAATACGAATAGCCAGAAGTTGTATGGAGTACATTCTTCTAAAGACGTAAATTTCAGGACAACTATATTTTTTTACTTTTTATGGGTTATTGCCAAAGAGAATACAGATTTTCTTAGAAAAAGGGAAATAACAGTGTACTGAACTTCAATGAAAATGCCATTTTTTCCTTTCATATATTTTGTTTGCTTGAGATCTAAATAAAATTATCTTCTGACCTGAAGCAAGACATTTCACATGTTTTTTCAGCCATTTTTAATAAAGCAATGCAATGTAAATGAAAGAAGGAGCCAGTCACTGTTCCTGTGAAACCGTGGAGAGAAGAAGAAAATGAAGATGGCAGTGTTTTTTGCTGAACAAATTATTCTGGCTGCCATCTGAGGAAAGAAGTGAGAAGGACCCACCAGTTAAAACCCATGTGGTAATTCTGCCTGTCTGCCTGTGGGAGATGGTGCGGCTCCGATCTCCCACAACAAGGAGCCATACTGCCTTCGTGGTGGGGGTCTAATTAGGAGCTACCAGTCCCTCCCACCTCCTGTAAATCTGTTACTTCCGGAGGTGCATGCAACTCCCATACCCAAGTCCCAGTTAATTTTACTGTTGCGGCCTAATCTGTTCTCATAGAGCCAAACAGCAGCTTTAGTTGAGGGTCATGCTGGGAGTAAAAAGATCAGGGCAATGGAGTTGATGTCCAACGAATGCATGCCTGTGGACAACGGGGACAGGCGTGCATTACTGCTTTCCCCTCCCTCCCTGTATTTGGGTGTAGGGCCAATGGTGTGCTCTTGGACCCCAGCACAGGGCTTGTGAACAGCCAGCGTTGGCAGGAGAGGGTGAACATCCCTAACCAACAGAAGTGGAGAGAAGAAGTAAACCTGCAAGGTTTTCCAATTCCATTAATGTAAATTTAAGCTGAGAACCCAAAATATTTGGGGTCTAATTTTTCAGTTTCGCCCAACGATGAGACAGGCAGGTCTGTCCAGCTTTGTCTCTCTTTTCTGGACACATTTGGAGGGATGGTGGACATATCTAGAGTGTCACCACCAGTTGCACCCAGCAACTACTTGGCTGGCAGAAGGCAACTGATCATCTCCAGCTCATGTCTGCCCCTCTGTGCCACTCGTATGCTGGATGAAGCGGTGCTGTGGTGGCAAAGAAGAACCCCCAGTGGTGCCACCACAGGAGGTTTCAGAGGCCACGTCTCCTTCCCGCCAGCCACTGGGCAGGCCTGCATGCTTTGTTTGACCTCTGGATGCCAAGCAAATGCTTATGCTTGCAGAGCAGAAGTAATCCCAGAGGAAAGAAGAGGGTGGCCACAGCGGGAATACTGATGGGAGAGAGCCTGGCACTGCCCCAAAATGAAGCCAAGGAGCATGCTGCAGGAGGGAAAGGTCCTGTCTGGGCATCCAGCACCTAGAACATAGTAGACACTTGGGCTCCTTGGGCTCTGGGCTTCCTTCTCTTGGAGTCACAACCAAAGGAGGGGGGAGTGAGGAGGGGCAATCGAGGGTCCCTACAAAACAGCAGTGGCCAGGCAGAGCTGCCTGGTGCGGTGTCTGCAAGCACGCCAATGTGGGAGCACGCTGGCTGCGGGCACAGCACTTAGCAAAAAGCTGAAATCAAGGAAAAAGGAAAAAAAACCCACACAAATGAACAAGCAGAGGACCTAATTATAGTTTTCTAATATAAAAGCAGCAGTAAGGGTCAGGTCATGCAGAGTCTGGAGAGCCACTGCTCATGCATTCAGTGGCAGGCACCACTGTTTTCCCAGGTTTGTGCTCCCTATATTCCTATTGTTTCAACAGCAGATGGGAAGGGCAGCATAACAGAGTCGGTCTTCCCTCCCTCTCACTTAATCATCTCTGTCCCTCTCTGGCTGCTGACAAGGGGAACTGCAAGAGTTAATGGTGGGGAATTAAAATGAAAAGGGAAAAGAGAGGGGGACTGGCATAGCAACAATCAAAAGCAACCTGTATCACCAAAGGACTGTTTGCAAGGTCCAGCCATGCCGACAATAGCCTTCTTTCAAGTTCACCTTGTAGCGGGGAGAAAAGAGGTGCCCTGTGGCCCCCAGGGAGGGCGGATGATGAAGGGGTGGGGGATGAGGATGGGGGGACAGGAGGGAGAGGCAGAGAGGCAGGCGGAGAGAGAGAGGGAGGGAGAGCGAAGGGAGAGGGAAAAAAGAGAGTGCAAATCCAAATGTCGATTTGTAGACACAGTGAGGAGAGCCTGCTGGCTGACAGGCTGATTTATTGGATTCTTCCAGTTAATCACTGCCGGCCTGTGGCCAAACGGATCTCCAGCAAAGCTGAAAGGCAGCCGAGGGAAACAGGCTTATAAGCATAAAGCCGCATAATGGTGTTCAATGAAGTGTGAGACTTTTAGTTCAGTCTCAGTGAGCCGGCCGCATCGCCGGAATGTCAAAGAGGGATTGTGGGTGGAAAAATTATGGATTTAAACTGCTAGCTGTAAATGAGGTCAATATGTCTGGTTCATAAACAGTCCGAGCCTATTCCAAGAATGCAGTGAGGGAGAAAATTAGCGTGAAGCCAACACTGTAGACAAACCTCATTGAGATATAATTGCAGCTATAAATACAAGCGAAAAGCTTACCGAGTGCAATAAAATACAGACACGGTTTTTTATCTCCCCCCCCCCATATTTCCTTCTTTCAATCTATGCATTTGTTAAGTGTTGTGCATCTATAATGTTCCCCCTCCTCCCTCTTCTTTTCCCTCTGACACCCAGTGTTGAAATTAATTGAGTGTTCTTGATCTCCCATTCCATTTTATTCAGGCAAGATTGGAAAAAATCAAAAGAGCACATCTGAAGAATTTTCTTCCCTTTTGCTTTTCTATTTGAATCAGGTTGAAATGTGTTAAAAAAAAAAGAGGCATTGCGACTTTTTTATATCTTAAAAAAATGCAGTAAAATGTCTTTTTAAACTAATACATCTGTTAGATCATTTGAATCTCAATTTAATGAGGTGACATCAAAGGCAAGTACTGGATCCTATGGAGAGTCTCTTTCACAAGATACCTGGTCTTTGCTCATGAAACATTGACTTTAAATTAATGTGATGTTTCAGATTTTCTTTTTTTTTTTTTTTCTGTGGGTCTTTTATTACTGTATGAGGGGGGAGGGGAAGCAGCACCAAAGGACAGGAGGACAGACACTGAGCAATATGCCTTACCCAGTTTAAAAACTGATACAGTAATAAATTGAAGTCTAATGGCTATGGTCAGGCTGTTTTTTCCCCTAAGCCAATTGATTTAAATGGCAGTAATTTGGCTAGCAAGGCTAGTCCTGTTTAAATTAAACCCATTAATATAATAGCACCAGTCTTGAATGAAATCCATCTGTAGCAGAGCCTCCACCGGTCAGTGGTTTAATAACTGTCCAGGGATGTCCTGAAAACACCCACATCCGTACAAACAGGAATAACAGATTAAAACCAGGATCCAGAAAACCTCCTGTTTCACTAGGGAAAAGGAAGAAGGAGAAACACTGTCAAAGAAAGATGGAAAATATTTTTTTTTTTATTTTCAGCAGAACAGGCATGTAAGAAACAGAGGTCTGTTATAATCAGGGAGGGAAAAATCACAAACCTTTATTCTTCCTCTAGAAGCACAACATCCAACTTCTTCCTGTTGTCTTTATGTATACATTTTCCCAAACTCCTGCCCCTCCCACTCCCTTTGCTCACCTTGGCAATTACACTTAACTTACATTTGTTGGCATGATGATCTATACACTTGTTGACCGATGTAAAAAGTCTGTTTCAGAAAACATTATGTGGAGCATCAGGCCCAAAAAGGACATTGAAATGTATCTGAGGATTAGCATCCAATATAGAAAGCTTATTCTTGGCAGAGGCCTTCACAATGTGGTTAGGATTGATCTTTTAACTTCCTCCCCCTTTGTTCTTGATTCCTGTTGTGGCAGGCTGATATATATTGTGAGGCAATTTCTTTCCCTGCTTGAAAGACTATGCAGGATTTTCCTCGGACCTATTTAAAGTCAAGCCTTGCCAGTGGGAACTTGAGGATGCAAGTCTTCCGTTTTGAAGAAAGCATCTTTGTGCTTCAGTCTCACCTTGGTGAGATCAATAGCACCTTCAAAGTAGTTATTCTTTTGAAAACCACCTTATAGTTTCCCTCTTTAGCTGGCAACTCCACTGTATTAAAAAGGCTGAGTTAATTTCATATTTTGCTTGGTTGTTTCCCACTGACTTACATATGGCTGTTTTAAGTTACGATTCATTGTGTTGGACATCAGTCAGCTTCAGGTGAAGTTGTTTGCTCCACTGGACAGGAGATTAGTGTTGAGACTTGCCTGTAATAAATATTATGTTTTTGTTTGAATTTAGTTTTGCACTTTGCAGTAGAGGGAACGAATGCTGTTTTGGATGAAATAGAATCAGATGTTTTCTGTATCCTTTTGTGTATACAGCTGAAGAATCCAGATGCACTTTGGGTTTTTAATAATTTGCCACAATCCCCTGCTTCGGCACCTCTGCACAGACAGCAAAAAAAGAAAAGAGTGTTTCACTACTGTCTATGCCAAACAATCCTCCAGTAATCCTGCCCCATAACCACATGCTCCTCTGAACTAAAAAGAATGAACAGAACATCCTCAGCTTTTTTCCTAGACAGTACTCATAAAGCTGCCTCAAGTTAAAGTTGCCTGACATTTTCCATTACGAGTCCCTGCTTTCAGTCACTTACCACTTTTTTTTATTTAATTGAACAGAAAATTTCTAAGTGTCTATGGACAACACAGTAAAAGACGGTGAGGTCTAGAGGTTTTGTTATTCAAACTTCACTGTATTTTTTGGGAGCATAGAGCTGTGACCTCTTACTTTGTCCAAACCTAGAAAAAGCTATGGGAACAGTACTAGTCATACGCTTAGGACAGACTTAAGTTTTTTATATGTACAATGTTCATAGATACAGCACGTAAAAATCTCTGTGACCAAGATGGCCAGAGTTTGAAGTGTTTAGCAGGCTTGGTTTGCCCATGCTCTCCTTGACCAGACATAGACCAACGTGAATAGAAAGCCCTGGTAATACTTCAGCATTGCAAAAAGCCCAGTCTAACATGCAGGAATCAAGGCAGGTTTTATTAGCTTGGATTCAGTCCTGAGCTAACCCATGCACAAAATTTTTAGTCATTTCAGAGCTTGTGCAGAGCAAACCCATACCTTCCAGAAACATACCATGTGGACATAGCCTTAGACTGTTACCTTAAAGGAGGAAACAGAATGAATTAGATCAAGCAAAAATAAAATAATATTTAACATATAATCTGATCCCAGAATGGTCACGCAAATAAATGCTTTCACAGTACTTTATAAGCCATCCACCAGCCTCACAATGCAGGACTCCCCGGTCAGCTCAAAAGTGCTATCCCACAGCAAAGTAGTTCTTAAAGTAATTACCTCAGTCAACATCAGGGCAGATATTTCCAGTCACATTTCTGTTGAAAAGTCAGTTTGACAAAGCAGATTTCTTTCCAGATCCTTGGAAAACAGAATTATATCTGGGTGTGAGTTTGGAAACAGGAGCGACCACAACTGGCTGTAGTTCATACACTTTGGCTGATATCTTTCATGTCATCTGCTCATAAGCTTCAGTAGCTAGATTAAGACAAAGAAATTGAGGGTTTAATAGCCTCTTTGAACACCGTCAGCAAGTCACATACATATACATACCACAGGTAGCTGTCCAGTAATAATTTAGGGCAAAAAAGGTTGGATGGCTTTTAGACGGAGCCACAAAATACATCTGGTCCATGACCATATGTTCTTGCTGTGCTCCTAAATTTCATTTAAGTTATCATAGGAATGTTGAAAGTGATCAAATGATGGCATTTTACAACAATTGGTGATCATTGCCTGATCAATCATTACCAAACGCAGTATNCAATCAAACCAATAAAGAGAGGGAAATTACTAAGCAGGACACAGGAACATCCAGGGCAAGAAGATGTAGACCAAACTCTTTCATTTGAGCTCATTCCTCTTCTTCACTTTCCCAAAGTTGAGACAAGAGTCTCATTATATTGCTTAGAGGAATCTTTTGTAAGCAAAGGTACAGTAATTTTCCCTTGATTGAAAAAGTAATCCTTTGTTTTCCATTTTCCTGAAATCTTAAGTCCCGATGTCTGCACTACAGTGTTGTTATTGTCAACAGAACAGTCAACACAACATCCCCACTTTCCGTCAAATCCTCCAAGACATCAATGAATGCTAAGAAAAATGCTGTAGTGAGCCCACTGCCATATCTTTGGGCACACTTACCACCTACTCTGTCACATAGTCTATCACAAGCTTCCCAAACACAAGACATCACAAGATGCCCCAGCTTTACACCACTGAACTAAATTGCCATTAAAAGCTAGGATACCTCTCCCACTTTCATGTGTAAATGGTAAAGAATTTGCTAAGAATATTTGCTCCCTTAATTTTTGGTACTGCAATCTTCCTTAGCTGATGGATGTTTCTGTAGTTTATAGTAGCCTACGAAAGGCTTGAGGCTGAAATCTTTGACAAAAACCAGGGCTTGTTAAAGTATATGTAGGACACTGACTCATTTACAGAAAACT
>VYZW01039321.1:1279-15987 GCA_013401315.1 Balaeniceps rex | reverse complement strand
GAAAAATTGCATACACACTTGCAGCACCATTATAAGCAGTGAATTTGTAATGTGAACATTATGATGTATAAAGTGGCTTTGTTCCTACATTTAATAAGCACCACATGTCAAGCCCACAAACATAATGGAATTTGCTGGTGATTTCTTACCATTAGATGTAGGTTATTGTTTTCAGGAAGAGAACTTTTCCACACTTTATCAACAGTATCCAATTTTAAGAAGCCATCTTCTTTCTCTCCTCTGAATGCAGCAGATTCTTTAGATTAATGAAATAAAATAAAATCCCAGCCAGTGGGATACTCAATTAAGTTGAACTGAAGTAAGCGCAAGAAAATTCCAGTTGCAGGGAAAATATTTTGTTTGGACTACCTCTGCAGAATCTATGTCTTTATTATTCTAATTCTGGTACAGGTTAGGATGCTGGAGAATTTTAAAAAATCTTTACATAACCCAAAAAGGTCGGGTTGCACAGAGAACTTTTTCTTACAGGACTCTTTAGGTCTTACCTAAGGTACACTGTGCCAGCCCAGCATAAGAGCTACAGTGTAACACTCATGCACACATGCAGCGGCATTCTCAGTTGTTTTCTCACCTAATAAGGTCCATTGACACACCACAGATATTTTCAGTCTAAATAATAGAAAAGCAGAACACTTTTTTTTTTTTTCTTTTAGAAATTGATAAAATGAGATGGTGAGCCATGAAGCCCCCTGGGCTGGAACACCTGCAAGGCTCCAGCAGCCTGGTGACAACACAGAGGTTTTCAGAAACTCCAGGGTCACAACAGGAAAAGTGAGCCAGGAACATCAGAAAGGGATGGGACTATCAAAAACATCCTGAGAGATGGCTGATCCTGCAACTCAGTTTGGTATTTTCTATCAGTGAAAGATCGTATGGAAGAAGAAGAAAGCCTACAGAAGTGATGTGTGTGATGCTTTATGTTTTCTGTACAGATTTGTCTCTCTGGAGGCTCAGGCAGTTTTCCTGGCTCAAGTAGACGTAATTTCTGGCCCTGTGCTATTGGATATGACCTAGTGCATGAAATAAAGAAAAGGACTGTGTGTCTGCATTGATAAGAATTCTACCTTTCCATGTGTTACTGTTCACACATTCATTAAAAGTTTACCTATTGACCTTCAGAATAAATACACCAGAGTCCGATCAGAAATTCAGCTGAAGAAACACTCACAATTTGAATTTCTTTCTGACCATTTGTATTAAATGTTATTTCTTTAGATCAAGATAATCTCTGATGGTGCTGCCTGGTGTCTTGCAGTGAGGGTCATCAAACACAGTAGGTCACCAGCTGCCTTCAAAGGGGAAGCTTTTTGAAAATCTATCAATAAGCAATAGAAAGAGAATACAGGAACTGTGTTACACTTAGGTGAGGCAATGACATCTTATAGTTTCCAATGATTTTACGTTATCTTGTCTAATGCAAATCTATGTAAACTGGGGATCTCAAAAGTACGTTATCACATTACGTAACTTTTGCCACATGTTTGTCAGAGAATTCACCAAAACCTTTCAACTTACAGACAGATCAAGGTTAATCCTTCTGATTATCCCAGAAGGAGCCAGCAGCAGAGCAAGGAATTAAATATTCCAGTCTTTTTCGTGAATATTTCTCAGTGAGCTGCTGTGGAAATCCTGGAAGATGTATTTGTCACTATTGTTACTTTATATCTTGAAATGCTAAATAAAATCAAAGCACTCTAATTGTCCATAAGCATTATGCCCAGCAGTACAAATGAACAGAAGGCCTGGCTCTTCCCTGTTGCACAGTTCAAGCAACCAGCCATTCCTTTGCATTTCTTATCGCTTTCCCATGTGCTCACATTACACAAGTGCAGACAGTGGAGGATCAAACTGTCTGAGCAGCAACAAATGAAGACTAGCAACATTATTTTTTAAAAAAATTCACAATATCATCTTGCTTTCACCACAGTCTTTTCCCTTACGCACACATCTTCATACTGGTTCTGCCACCAACAGTCCAGCTGAGACAGTCTGATGCATTAAATCCAGATATTCCTTGTTCCATTTGAAGCTTGTCTAGACTGCAGTTGAAAGTATGCCTGTAGTTTACGCAGCGATAAAGTAACTATGGCTGGTTTAATGTGGCTAATTTGTATGGCAGTAGCAACAGCAAGATTGGCTTCCAGTGCAGGCTGCACTAACTTGCCTGGAACACAGACTGTCACTTCAGGCAGCTAATGCACAGCCAAGACCTCATTTATGTTATCTTGAGTACAGACAACAATTAAATTAAAGCTAAGACTATATCTACAACTTTTAGATTCATTCTGTGGAATGCACTGCGGACTCATCATTTGAGATCAGCCCCTTATGTTGGCAAACTGATCATGGAACTGGCTGGAATAGAGGCTGAATAATTGCATGGAAAGAAAGAAACCAATTGTAGAGCATGGAACTGATACCTGAAGAGGATCACGCTCGTTTTAAGAACGTTTGATATCTCAGACCCAAAATTAATTGCTAGTACAGTTTAGTGTCTAGAAAGGTACTATTCCACAGGAAAATTATGAACTCACATGAAATAAACATTCTCTGAAATTAGTTTATTTTCTTAATTATGGGTAGTACAATACCACTAGTATATTTAGAGGAAGAGTGATTATCTGTTTGCTGTGCACTTCAGTACCGGCCATTAGAAATATTGTACTGGGGAGAAGGTGTTACANGGGGTCTTCAGTGGTGGGGGATCTCCGTGGTGGGGAATCACCAACAGGGTCTTTGGTGGTGGTGGTGTCCGAAGTGCGATCTTCCCTCCCGTAGTGGTGGTGTCCAAAGTGGGATCTCTCCCTCCCGTAGTGGTGGTGTCCGAAGTGGGATCTCTCCCTCCTGTAGTGGTGGTGTCCGAAGTGGGATCTCTCCCTCCCGTAGTGGTGGTGTCTGAAGTGGGATCTCTCCTCCACCTCTACAGGGTCTGGGGCAGTGGTCTTTTATAGGATGCGGCCTAAGGCAACAACCCCAGCCTGCGCAACCCAGGGCGATGGCACATCTCTGAGCCTCTCCCATACCCCATTATCTATATCAAATGGGAGGCTCCTAGTGATTGTCCTTGCCCATATCCCGTTATCTATATCAAATGGGTGGCTCCTGGTGATTGTCCTTGAGATCGTGTGAGCAGATAACTTCTTGCACAATGTCCCGCAAGATTCTGTCATCTGCTTGTCAGCAAGCTTTGAGGCAAAATGTTCAGCTGTTTTGCCCCTCACAGAAGGTAAATTACAATATTTTAATATCAAGCTGACGGATATGTGGAATATTGAACTGTGGAAACAACTTTCCTTGAACTGTGAGGTAAAAGGTCTTTAACATGTACATATTAAAAAAAATACCTGTAGAGTCTAATCCTACCAGGTGACATGAGCCATTAATATTTACTAAGACAAAAGGAGGCTGAGGGCAGTTGGGCCCTAAATTTTTGCTGGTTTTATAATAGGAATAAAGACAGTAGAGTGTGCTATTTTTGATCTTTGGAAGTGCTGTTTTACATTCTCTTAATAAGACCATTCATAGTGTTGTAAACTTTATTCAACGTTGTGACTTATTCTCAAGCAAGTTTACTCTGTAGTGTTTGTGTGCTTCCCAGCAGAGCTCATAAGATCAAATTTAATCAGTAGAGGTTCATATTGCCAATGACTTCTCATCTTGGTTTTGTTTCCCTTCTCCATATGAAATTGCCTGAGGGTATTTACAGCTCTGTTCTCTAACAATATCTTTTTTTTTTTTTTTTTGCCTGAGTAACATTAAAGCAATCCATTATTTAAAAGAATTGGTAAACTTTATTCCTAGAAAGACACTATCTCTACACCCCACTTCCTCTGGTTTAAGCCAGGGCCAGGTTTCACAGGCATTTGTTTAAGGTAACATTTGTCAGTCCACGTTCCTTGTTCACCACCCAGCTGTTTTTTCCAGCCACCATTCCCTCTCCAGTGCCCCCTCAGTTGCCCCAACACAATGTTTGCACAGTCTGGTATAAGGAAAGAAAACATTTCAGACAACCCTGAGAAGTGTCTGGTGTTTGTCTGACCATTTCCCCAGTTAGATACACCATTCTGGTAGGAAATGTACCAGCACAAGTGAGACAGGGAGGAGAGGGGGAGGCTACCTCAATCATACTTGTCACTGACAGGAGTGCCCAGAACACCTCTCACCAATAATAACATCACTGTCTGAAACAGGCAAATATGAACGAACGTGCCAGTGTGGTACGCATGGTCCTTGTTTATGTGGTGAGTCTGGATAAAATGCAAGAGACAAAACACATGAAAACATCCCAGCTTCTGTTTTGAAACACATAGCAGATCACATCTCTAGCACTTTAAAAAGGCAAAGAAAGTAAGAACAATGAAAATAAAATAAAGCCCTAAATACCTTTTCAGGTCTAATTCGCTTGATTTGTAAGCACTAATAAACTTCACAGCACTCCTATGAAGTGTTATATTGCTGGAACAGCACACAACATTTTCAGCAAAATGTGAGCGTTTTGGTAAAAGTTCAGATTTTGAAAGACAAGCATTCCACTGAGAGACATTTAAAAATAAACCCCATCAGTTCTTAAAAATCTAGTATTTTTATCTTGGCCTTACTAAGAGAAATATTTTCAATACAAAATATTTTCAATATTAAAAAAAAAAGTAAGCTCTTATTTAAATTGATTTTTTCAACATTTCCTTCAATATTATAGGGTATATTTAAAGCTTCAAAATCTAGGTGAAACATCTAAAGAAGCCTTTTAAGATCTTTTTGATCTACATTTTTAGGTCTATAACTTGCTGAAACTCTGACCTAATTACTTCATTACCTTAGAAGAGTAGCAAAGCTGTTGTTATTATTACCATTTGGATTTTACAAATGAAAAATCAAGATACATGGAAAGTAGAGGCAAAATGATCAAAGTGTCCCATCAGTATGGTGTAACCAATTTGAAACAGAACGACTTGCTTTTTCACAGTGCACAGCTTTTTCAAAATGCAGGTTCCATCGATTTCAGTTGCAGATGTCAGCGCTCAGCATTTCTACGAATCAAGAGCTACGAATCTTAAATTAGCATCAGAAAATGAGGAACATACTCAATTAACCCCTTGGAGAAACTGTGATTTAAAAGTCTTGCCCAAGATCACACACAAACTTAGTGGAAGAAACATGGAGTAAGGTGTTCCCTGAAGGACAGCCATCTCCCTCTACAGGACCACCTTTTCTTTTCTTTCAAAACTTTGTCTCATTCATCTTCCAGATGATGTCACCTCTCATACAAAAGCCTGGTTTATCCTCAGAAGCACTAATGAATGAGGCAGGTGTCCTCTGACGGAAAAAAAATATTACAGTTGTGTGGCTAACTTTTGCTCTGGCACTTTTTAAGTTCTGAACACTTGGTTTTATAACTTCAGTAGAATATACTGAATATAACAAACGATGGAAAACATTGGTTCCGTAACATGGAAATTTATCTTCCCACATGGTCATCATCAGTACAGAAGTCCTGTGATTTGAAAATATTATTTAGTTTCCACATCCGTCCTTTAGAAGTTCATATATTGGTCTTGTTAGTATGGTCCCTGAGTATCTTCCAGTAGAAGAATACTGCATGATTTATTCTTTCAGTATCTCCATAGACACAGAATTACACATATGACAGTCTTTGGTTTAGTGGGATTTTCTTTTCTGTTATGGCTTTTGTACAGACTATTAGAAGCAAGGTCAATCCAGTTTACCCTGTTTTCAGAGAAAAGGACAACACTGAGACTTGGGGTGATCCTTAGCTTCTGGGCAGTGGCTCCAGGGAAAACGCATTATATGATAATGTAATTAAAACCATATTAGAATATATACCCATGCAATTTTTCCAGAAGCAAGAAGCTTTATCATCATTTCTCACCCTTTGAGAACTCGATTTTAAAATATATTGCTGTAGTGTTAATTTTAAAAACAATTTCCTGAATAAAAAAAAAATTCCCAAGAATTCTTAATATGAAACCACCCTGATCTCTCCCGTAAAACATTTAGATACTCAGCATGGATTTCTGCTACTTAAAGTAGTCAGATGAAGCTGATTATGGAGGGTTAGTTGGTTACCAAAGTTGAGGAAACAAAGCTTGCCCTTGTGATTAAACAATAACAGGCACACAGGACGTGCAGAAGATGAACTGATGAACTGACAACAAAGATGAACTTAGTAGTTTCATTTTGATTATCCAACAGGTGTCCAGAAAGGAGTCTGTAAGAACAGTTAAGGCAAGAAATAAAAAAAGATTGGATGAAAGTCCTCTGAATATTTAAATGTTTAATCTTGCATTGAAATGGGTACACCTTTTTTGTTGTGGGTTTTGTTTTTGGGGGTTTTTTTGCATTACAAAGAATTCTCCGTTTGCAGCATTTCCCTGAAAAAAGCTCTTTGTCGTCTTATGAGAACAGAATACTCCCGCTCCTTCTGAGTCGTGGATATTACTTCTCCAGACTGGCTGGATTTAGTAAAGAAGTTGGTGAAATCCGGACATCATATGTCGTGAGAAAGCTAAGAGGGTTGCTTGCCTACGTCACTCTCTTAGAAGCTGCATCTCCACATGAACCAGTTTTTGAAGCCTGATGGTGGGTGCCGGTGGGATGATATTTCTTTAGCCTGCCACTGGGACTAAAGTAGTTTGGTCATGTCTCATTCAGGTCATATATGAAACTATGTCCTCAAATCGGTGTTAAGGAAAGATGCTATTTTACCCAATGTCTCCTATGTACAACATTCACATTTTAAAATGATCCAAACCCCCAAATGTACTTCAGAAATTTTCAAAAAGCTCTACTGATTTCTCTGACAATATATATTTATATGTGTTGGCAGCTGTTTTCTGCTTGGTCTAATGATTCAAAGGGGATCCCAAAATACTAAAGTTATCTGCTTACAAAGCCTTGTCTCCATGGGCAGATAGATTATCACTTTGAGCAGCAGTTCATCGTTCATTCCTATTGTATGCCATGTAAACTTAACCAGAAAAAGGAAAAACATTGTCCAAGATTTCCCACTGTGACTTCTGGAAGCAAAGCACATGCATCATGATCTCCAAGAATGCAAAGAAATTCCACCTAGTCAAAATCAATTCAAACAAACAAACAAACACAAAGACAATTGGGCATACTATAAAAGGAAAGGAAAGGCCTGGAGGCATTTCACATCAGCACAGTCTAAAAAGTCTTCAGAACTAATTGCTCAAAAAAGTTAGAAAAGCTTTACTGAGCAAAAGACTGCCTAGGCACACCAAAATACTGGTAGGCACTGGAAAATAAAATTACGTGGGTGGCCTGAAGTTGTAAAATATCATGGAATGGATGCAAATAAACCCTGCTTGAAAACTGAAAAGCTGTTTGGCATGTCTATGTAGACATAGTTTCTGTGATTAGCAGATACAGGGGTGTTCTTTGCGGAATGGTTTTACACCGGGGGGTGTTACACTGGGGTTAGACATATCAGTAGCTTCACTAACTGTGGCATTATTTTGTCTGAGAAGCAGCCTAGCATTTATACTTCCACTGCTATCTCACAGAGCAACCCAAATGTTCCCATGACTTAATTTGCTCTAGCTCTTTACCTCCACAATGGCAAAAGCAACCCAATTCAGCTGTTCAATTTAAGAACATATTTTGTACATTTCTCTCAACAGTGTGCTAATATTTAGCCAAGCCATTGCCACAGATTACTTCTGCAGACCGGATTAAAAAAATGAAGTGAACAAAATAAACACTCATGTCAACATAACAACATTCCTTCTTGCTTGACATCCAGCATGCTTCTAAGTTATGGCTACAGTGCTGGGTTAAGAAGACACCGACCTCTGTGTCACAGTGCCTTCATCATTCCTGGCATTCTTCTGCTTGTTGGTGTACTAAAGAGCCATGTGGGTACTTTTTTTTCCCCTTTTTTTTCTCAGAGAATGGGTTTATCAGCACAGAATGTTGTGTTCACCACAACTCATTGGCTACTTCGTTCTTCTGAAAGAAGAGAGCAGAGATGCTCTGTAAAGTGGACATTACCATCTAACTTCATACCTCTCCAAAATTCCCTCCGGTCAAAATTGTTCACATTTTCATTAAATGGCAAGGCATTTCATCTTGTTTACAGTAAAATGAAATGCAGAGAAAATAAGAAATGAAAGCCAGGCAACGAGGCAAAAAAGAAGTAGAAAAATGCTCATTGGGACATTATATTACACAAGAAGCCAAAAGCTGTGGATTATTTTTCTGAAAGAAGCCTAATACTGAACAAAATGTCATTTCTATATATATGATTGTTATAAAAATGAAGGACCAACTGAATTCAAGAGGAAACTTGCATGCCTACCGAGCAGTGTTGTGTATCAAAAACACTTGATCCTAATCTAGCCACAGCCAAAATGATTCAGGTATGATTATGCAGGTCGAGGAGGTGACCAAGATATTTGCACTGATAATCAGCACTGGCAGGCTGAAAAATACTTGATGAGGAACAGCAGAGGCTTTAGGAATTCAGCAGCATACTCCTCTGGAAGAAAATGACACATGATCCTACATGACACCACCTCGTGACAGAGAACTGAAGGATGGGTTCCTGTTTCTACCCTGAACCTTTGGTATCCAGGATAATCAAATCACCCTGTAATTGCTCCAACAAAAATAAGCAAGGTTTCACCTATTGCCTGGGCAAGAACCAGATGGAGGTGGAGCATCGCATGGGCAGACGAGGAGGGAAGTAGAGATGTCTTTTCCCTGTCTGTCAGACATTAACTATGTTGGAAATGTAACTTCAACTATGTTGAATGTAACTTCTTCCAGCAGCCTGACAAACCTGCTGTGAAAAGGCGTGCCTGTGTACACAATTACTAGCACAATTACTAGAAAGGACACCTAGTAGTATGGGGCCACCATTATGGCAAGAACAGAGGAAATAATGAAAACTATGTAGAGATTGAGTTATTTAAAATCTCTCACAGTCTGTCATACTTCACCTCTTTTTATTTTCCATAGAGACAAAGGGGCAGCTAGTAAATTCCAAATCATTTCAATTCATCTTGCATTAATAAATTGATTCATTAGTGCTCCATTTTATATCATCTGCTGATGATTGGAATCAAAAGTATTAGAATTGTCTACTCAATAGTTTTTCAACCGTTTCTTTTTGTTTTATATTCTTGTCAATGGAAAACAATATCAAAGTTCTGGCTGAAAGCACCCACTCATAGTTTCACCCTGGAATCACCATAGAGAAGTTCCAGCTTTGGCACTTTAAAATTCTTCCTGTCCTGCAGGACAAATTCTGTTGCATTAATGTCATTTTCCTATAAAACAAGCAAATCAGTGAAACATTTCCTTCCTTTAGGCATAGACCGATTTTAGAGTAAAAAGCGTAAGCTTACAGAACCAAATTTTTATTTAACAGAACTCATACCTTCTTTCTATTAATATAAATTAACACTGTACAGAGTTGGAATACATAAAGCTGTATGAACCAGTGGTCTGTGTCATTAAGGCAATCAGGATAAAAATATTGCAAGGAAAGAGACCTGATGTGTGGACTTACAGTCTAGATGGCATGTGCAAATGGCTTTGTCTCTGAGGTGGAACTGGGATGGGCTATTGTAACTGTTGAATTAAAATGCTGAAACTAAAAGGAGTTATTGGTCTGGGAAGGCAGAATTTCAGGACAAATGCTCAGGCATGTTTGCATGGCTACAATACGCCAGCGAGCTGAAATTTAAGGCTTACTACTCTAAGCATCCGCACAGCAAATGCTCTTGAAACTAAAATGATAACTGGGAGCTTGAGCACAGGATAATTACTGTCGCCAATGAAGTATACCAACACTCAGACCTCAAGACTTAAATCAGCTTTCTTGGGAATGGCCCAGACCTTTTTTACCCAGAAGACTTGCATATGGAAATGATTTGGGAAGCTGATCCTTGCTTCCTCTCAGCTGTTACCTAGTAACTAACTGCGCGAGTGCTTCCAGTCCATTTCACAGCAGAGTTGCACAGGTTAGCTTAAATGGCTCTGCCAGGCAGCCAGAAAGCTCAGGCAAATCAATGCCGACGGTGCGTTACCGAGGCATTCGGTGAGTGCTCAGGAAGGAGGATGCATCCAGAAAGCATTGAACTCCAGGAAATTTCAGGCAGAAGTATTTGATTCTTACCATCAGGAGCAAATTTCTGTTGGTGGAATCAGTGTTGTCTAGCTCAAGGCAATGACTAATTACTACTTGGAGCAAGCTGTCACTATCCATCAGCTGTAGGGATGTAGGAGCAGTTTTATACCTTCTGATCAGCCATCCTCTTCATCAGTACTGATTGCTTATTTATGGAGATAAGCCGCCATTGCTGACCAGCTGCTTCACACAATGGCTACCTCTGGGGATAAGCAATCACCATGAAGCAACAGATTATTACTGAGACTGCAAATGCACAGGTATTTACAGCAATGATCTTACCATATAGCAGTACCTAATTATGATCAGGCAGTACAATGGCCACATCCATATTCCTCTCCAAACTTTGTCTTCCCCTCCTTTATCCCCCTCCCCATCCGTTGTTCCAGCACCCTCTACCTTTCTCTCTCTCAATCAGCTGTCTTCTCCACCCTTTCCAGGCATCCTCCTGCCCATACCTGTGCTGACATCTGCCCAGCACATGAGGGGCTAGGACCCTAGGCAAGCTGCGGTCAGTACTTAGCCCAGGGGAGTCAGCTGGCTGGCTGGGGGCAGACAGGCTCTGCTGGAGGCCCATGCAGGCTGCTGTGTGCTGGGGGAGGTGAGGATGCCAAAGACCCTGCGTGGGTGCAGTATTTAGACCAGGGCCCATGTATCATGGCTTACATGGCACAGGTATTCAAACAGCACCCTGGAAAAAAACAGTGTAGTTACAGCTGCCAGACCCAGCACTGTGATGGTAATTGTCTCAGCTGGTGGCCACAAGGAGTTCAGAAGCCCAGAGATGTCAATCAGCTTGAATGTTCTTGCCTGTGATGGTGTACTTCTCTCTTTCATTGTACTTCTGCTGAGGCAATATTTACTATTTGATCCTAACCTTCATTCATTCACAAGCTGAACGGAATACTTTTTGAACTAATTCTGTTATATAATTAAGACTTTTCTATCTATAGACCTCACACTTCTAGGAAATGTCCAGAAGAATTAAAACTTTGTTCCTAAATCTAGTAAAAAATTCAGAGTTGAAATCATAATTTACACCAAATCCTGTTAAAAAGTTACTAGAGTGCTCATGACCATTATTTTCTCAATTTGTTATTGCTGTGCTATTATTCCCAGCTGTCTGTACTTTAAAGAAATAAATAAGTTTTGTATTCCAAAACCCTAAAGAGAATTGCCTTCGTTATGGTGATGAATTCTGTCCACGCAGTCCTCATGTGCTTCTCAGACCTCTTTTGGTTGGACCTGAGCTCTCCAAAACTGAACAACAAAATGAGGTTTTGACACCGCTGGATAAATTTCATGGTGAACATCCTTCAGACAGACACACAGACAATGTTGGTGTTCCCTCTGAGGTTGTTTGAAGTTTTACCATCGATTTAATTCAGTGTGGAACAAACCCATCATTTTCTGTTTGTAGGAGAGGTGTCATGAACAATTATGATATTTAATAAATAATTGCCTAATGATATGTATGTCATCTAATCAAATCCAGCTCAGTTTCTATGAGTTGCCCTCTATCCACTTAGAAGCTTTTTATTTTGGCCCTTTCTGTCCTTACTTCTCACTCCAGAATTCAAAGGTGTCTTTTTCTAAATTCAGGTTTGTTACAGATTTTGTTTCCTTGCCCATATTTTGAATTAACTTTTTGAATTAATAAACAGTGCTTCCCTGTTTGTCTTTATCTTCTCTGTCTGAACATGGTTACAGTGATTCGAATGGAGACAGAGAGACTTTAATGTGATTCCAACAGTTTTCTTAGTCAGGAGGTAACACAAACCAGACTTCCCTATTTGACTTTTTATCTCTACAGATGTAGAGTATAACATCTACACGGTTTCAAACATGAGCGAAAAAAACGAGTGAGCCTACAGTGAAGCATATTTTGCTTTCTAAATATTCATACTGAATCAATGTGAAAGAATGGATGGGCTAACTGTGGCGCAAGCCATAGTGAAGAAATAAATAAATGACTGAGCAAAGGTTATGCATTGCATTTCACACAGGGCTTGATTTGTAACAGGAAAGGGTCAATCACATATCCCCAGGGAGAGAGATCACTGACATATTCCAAACTGCTGCAGTGGAGAGGTGTCAAATATTTTCCTGCTCAGTAGCTAGCGAAACCCAGACTCTTCAGTGTATGAGAGGAGGTGAACCCACCCATCAGCACATAGCTCACTGCCGAGGCTTGCATCCCAGGCCCTGCTTTGCCTCTGACCATCCAAGGTCTGCAACATCAGCTACCCAAATTCGGCTGCATGACCTGGGCATGAGTGTCTTGGTCTTATGGATATGGCATGAAAGGGAAAAGAGAGTCCTTGTTNGGACTGTAAAACCTATTGGTGGAGAAATGTCAGAAAAAACAAGTCCCTTCTTTCATTCTTTAGTTAGTTTGGCAAACGGAATATCTCCATTATAAGAAGCTGAGAGAAACATGCCTCAGAAGAAGAAATGGCTTAAAGTACCTGTCTAGGATGTGGCGACTGGTACCAGAATTTTCTGCATTTTAGATTATGCTGTTACTAGACATCCTGTGGTATGCTCTTGAAGTATTATCCTGCCAAAATCTATTTCTTACATTTCAGACAGAGTTTGGTTAAAAATGCATGAAAAATGATGAATCTTTTCTCTGATAATTGTTTTTTAATTAAAAAAATATTTCAGTAAAACATCCCTGAGCAGCTTTATTTGCTATGAACAGGTCAGACCAGACAGTGCCACTGCCAATCTCCTCAGCTCTCTGTCTTGTGTTCAAATTATACCATGATAAGTTAAAAAGGATATATGACCTTGTACTCTGTAGAATGCCTGAAATGCATCTAGCATCTCTATCAAAATAACAGGAATTGTTTGCAGATTATGAATGGTTTTTATTTCAGCATGATTTTTAGCCAACTAGAATATTCGAAGAATTCCAGCTGAAACTGGACCTCAAGAACTCTTTCTACATGATAACATTATCAAACCCTTTTCCTTTCAAATATCTTTCCAAAAGAAATAATGACTCTTCTAAAATTTTTGCTTGCCATCCCTTTCCTCTTTGCACATGGTCATCCACTGCTTTCAAAAAATGTGAACAGTGAATCACATTTTTTTGTCTGAAAATATTTAGAAGCCAAGATTCCCTGTAAAATACAAAATTTCATGCTGAGAATGCAGTCATTGTTAAAAAAAATTAGAGAGCAGACAATCTGGGATTTTGTGTATTTAAAGCAGAAGTATGTGATTATTAAATCCATTTGCATAACTTTTACAGTAATGTCTAGCAGTACAGGTATACTTGTATTTCAGTCACTTATGTTGTGAGAGGTTGTCCTCTTCTTTTTACACTCATTGAAAATTCATCCAAATCAGCTTACACTGAAATCTGACTACACTGTTTTAACCAAATGTAGAGACGCTGAAAATTATTCCAATACATAGATTTTTGGGGAAAATGGATTCCTTGAACGAAAAGAATTCCAGTTGCAAAGAACAGTAACCTGGTTCAATAAGATTTTTTAAATGAAGTATTAAAATTTTAAAAAGTTACTTCTTTATGAACCAGTTTCTTTAAAGAATCTTCTTTAAAATGCAGTTTGCAGTGCTGGTTTTTAAAGTCTCTGGGAGACAGGAGGTTTAACAAAGCTTAAAGAAGGGTGTTTTTTTAGTGTTCCTCATAAAACTCGCAGAGGACAATCCTGTTCTCGTTAGAGACGAGCAGGAAATAGAACATGTGCTTTGAGGAACCCTCTATTCCTTTCCCTTTCCCTTTCACTTTCCCTTTTCCTATTCTCACTCCCATTTCCTCTTCCTCTGTCCCACTGCTCTCTCTCCCCCCTCCTCCTGTACCCCTTCCCCCTTCTCCCTTTCCCCCTCCCCTTTCCTTTTTTCTCTTCCTTTATCCCTTTCCCCTAACCTTCTTTGCCTTCTCCCCTTCCCCTCTCCTCCTGCTCCGGAGAAATTTTGACCAAGTCTGGACATCACTGTTACCATCTAAGGAGAACTGAAAATAGATTTTCTAACCCAATTATCCCTAATCTTTGGAAGATGTTTGCATTTGATCCAAACCTGTACATGGACAGTGCTATACAACATCACAGGCAGTTCACCTTGGCAGTGTCTCAAGATACACATTCTTCCTAGAGGAGGTGGTCAAATAATTTTCAGCAGTTACTGAGCAACATATATTTAGCTCCCAACTTTCTAGCTGGTGAGTGATTTCTGAGTGTCTTTTTGCTGTGTAGTCTGAACAAACAGGATTAAAAATATGGGGCATTTGCACACTGTTTAATTTTTACTTTTTCTTTATTAACACCACTGGGTATATCCCTTAAGTTAAAAGTATTTTTCTCTTCCCTGGCCAAGCAAGGTACTTTTTATGCATAATAAATACCAAATAGCAGACCTTGTGCACGTGTGAATGGAGAAATAGTTACAAGCAGCAGCCATTCTCGAATATCTGTGAGAACAAAGCATTCATTCACATAGCAAGCAAAGATAATAATGATCTTTTGATGCTTTCTAGAGT
>VYZW01039320.1:0-21393 GCA_013401315.1 Balaeniceps rex | reverse complement strand
TGCTCTAGACCCTTCACCAGCTTCGTTGTTCTTCTTTGGGCACACGAACACCTTGGCCAGAGACATGCAGAATCGCCCACCTGTGTCCATCAGGGACGCATCTGCAGCAAGGCAGGTCCACTGTTTGGCAGGCCTTTTAGCCAGGTCTGGCACAAAAAAGCTAAGGCACACTGTGATAAGCACAGGTTCAACAGACATTACCTTTTGTTTGCCCATTCCTTCTAAAGACATTTGCAGCTCTGCTTTTTGGGTGTTGTAAATAAATACTTGTAGCTTGCATTTTCTTCAAGCCTGCTTTGCAAGGTGGCCGATTTGCAAGATGGCCAATTTGAAAGTCCCTCCTTGAGGAATGAGTCAACATTAGGTAAGTTCACAGCAAATCTGAGTGACAGGGCATGGGAGACCTTAGTAAGTGCCAGCACCCCAAACATTCTCCAGCACATGCCACTGTAAAAGCTGCACAGGCCGGTATGAGAGTCCTTATCACACAGACGGGAGAAAGGAGCATCTCTGAGAGCAGATGACAACCAAGAGAGTTCTTTGGCCTGGGAAGACAAGGAGGAACATCTGATTTGGGAGGTCTGAGATAGTGTGCTTGATGCATACTCTGACAAATGCAATAACCACACTTGCAGTACATACAAGAAGAATCTTGGGAGGTGTCTGTAAAAACTTCTTCCTGCCAACGGACTTATTTTCCTCTAGTAATTGTTGTTTCAACTATTCAACACTGAAAGTTGAGCAATAATAAAGAAGGGGGGTTTAGCATTACTAATTTGAAAAGTCTTCTGTAAGTGAAAAGAATGCTCCCTGTCCAAATAGGTGAATCTGACGGTTACCTGGGAAAAGGAAACACTTTGAGTTGTGCTTGTAAAGTCTTGCTGTTGTTTTTGTAGCATAAAGAACTTAAAGCTCTAGGGAGTTCCCTACTCCTAACTTGCAATGCCAATGGTTAGGAGGCAAGTGGAATAAAGGAACTCTACTGAAGAACAGCATCATTTCAAACAACTGCAACATAATGCCAAGTCTTTTCCAGGAATGTTTTCTCTCAAAATGGAAGACAAGTAGTACTCAAGTTTTTGCTCCACTAGGAGTCCAGAGCTAAGGCTATCTAGCATACCAATTGTAAGAGAAAATAAGTGATTTTAGTATCCACTCTGATGGCCAGCACCTACTAACTGGTGGTGGACCTAGTAAACTCTTGAATGGAGCTGATCACCCGGCTTCTTCCAGAGGCATCCAAGAGCCATTTGTTCCAACTCCTTCCCCATCATGTGACCAAGCATGTTATGTATTTAGTCATGTCCTGTCATACGAGAACAGGCACTTGCCACATGAGGGGTAAGCTACAAGACTCTGGGAAATTTGTCCATAGAAAACAGGCTGGAATTGCTCTGGTGCAACAGACGCAACTTACCTAAGGTAAGTTAAGCTCCCTAGACCAAAGCATTTAAGGTCCATGGAGAGTGCCAATTGCATGGTCTCTCTGCTGCTCAGATTTATTTCTAGTATTTACAATTTCTTCTGCATAGGCCAGAACAGACCAAACCCAGCACTCCTATATCCCTGAATTTGTTAATTCAGGTTTGCTAAATTCTTGCTTTTAATACATGGCACATCTAAAATAATTTAAATAAAGTGTTAGATAACTTACTAGTTTCTGGTGGCTTGCTGGAAAGTGCTGAGAAAGTGAGGTACATAACGTAGCAGCTGATAATTCCTGACTGCAGCAAACCAGAATGGGGCTGGCCTTTACAAGAAAGAGGAAAACAAGTGATTTTTGCAGACATTGTAACAAACTGAGAAAGAAACTCATATCCTTTAAAGAACAGCACACTAGTATCTTTCAGAAGATAAGAGTATCTTTTATGTTTTACTTAAAGCATAAGTAAAACATGCTTTTTTTAAGTCTCTGAGGCAGTTTAGATATGTTTCCACTGCACGTAAAGAGAAAAGAGCCTGTGCTTTAGTTCTGCTGGCTGTTTTAGAAAGGCATTAAAGACTCCCATGTAAGTAAAGAATCACTACCCTGCTCTTGCCGAAAGCACCAGCTTTCCAAAAAGCTATTGCCAGGCTGCCATGATAGTTTTATCTGCCCATAAAATTTGTGTTGGAGTCACTCAAATTACTATTTTCAGGTCAATAAATAAAACATACCAAAGCATGAAATACTGCTGTCAGCTTCTCCAGACCCAAGCTTTACAGATGGTAAATGACAAGCAGCCAAAAGTAAATGGTAAAATTCAGTGTTGAATGAGTTTGACAGCTATTACCTCAACTGCTACCACTGCAAGACTTGTCTGAGCTCCACAACACATTACCAGCCATCAGCACGTGAGCCTTCTTTACAGTATGACTGCGTGATGGCACACTCAAGATGTCTTACACTGCTGTAGTTCTAGCAGCTGAGCTGATCACCAGCAACAGAACTTCAGAGTGTAGACAAAGGGACAGGGGCAAGAGCAACACCAGCTCTGAGCTATCATGAGACTTTCTGCCCAGAACATGGCTCACGCCTCCAGGCACACAACTGTGGCAGCACCAGAAACCCAGGAGGAGAAGAGGTCAGCGGACTCACGATTCTGTACACAGGGTGATATGGCCACCAGCGACACAAACAGGCACAGGCCACCATTAACACCGATCAGGACCTTGTTGTACATGCAGCCCTCTGAGCGCGTGTAGAAGACAGCCATGAGGACCAGGGCTGCCACAGCAACAGAGTACAAGATGAGAGTGACCAGGGCGAGCAAACCATTCCACATCTGCTTGTGGTTTGCACCTGCAGTCCTGGGGAGAGAGAGACAAGCCCTTTATCTTTGTTTTCCCCAAAAAATAAAATTCTAATAGCTGAATAGTTTATATCCTCAAACACAAAAGATAGTGCTTATTTTCCTGAAGCACGTGTATGTCACTACACCAACACAGGCCCTTGCAAGGTTCCTCCCATGAAACAGAGGGAAACATTCCTTAGCATTAGTGTTTATCTTCTGTATTATCATGCCCAACTGTTTCTGTAATTACAGCCCAGCATGACTCCAAGAACTCCCAACCTCTGGGATCAGCCCATCAGCGCACCTCAGCTCAATACTTCAGGGATTTCCTCAGCGGGAACCCAGAGTGCCCCAGGCTTAGCTAGCGAGACGTGCTCTTCACACAAGGATAGCAAAGCATATTGCTTGGCACAGCCTCTCTTCTGCCCCTTGCGCTACCTTGACAGTTTTACTCCCTTTCGCTCAAAGAGACTCCTTTCCATTTGGGTCTATCCCACCAGTCTTCCTCAGCTAAAGCGTGGTCCATCTTGTTTTTTCCTCTCTTCACCTTCCAAACACCTCTTGCAAAGATCACTGTTTTTTTTTAGGAGTAGCGACTAAAAAAATTGTTTTGGTACAAAGGGCTTTCTGATGCATGGAAGATTTTGGTTTGTTTTTTTTTTTTTGTTCTTGTTTTTTTGTTTTGTGGAAACATGACTTATTTTAAAAGAATATCTAATGTAGAGAGTTCTAAACTTAAATGCTGCTGCTGGAAATCTTTCATCCACAGAAAAGCAGCTACAGTAATTAGCAGTAAAAATATCTGTGGTATAAGGATATCTCACCTCTTCCTCCCTGAAAACAGGTACCTAACAAAGCCCAAAGGTTTGCTAAAAACTCTTTCTTAGCAGTCACTATGCTAACTAGAACAAGAGAGGACTGCAAAGGTTTGTAGAGGAAGAAACGAGAGACAGAAAGCATGGAGGTGGAGGCAGGAATTCCTCCATATGTGGGAGGACAATTTAAATATTTTAAATTGATAGAGGCTAAGGGCTAGGAAGGTAATAGCAAATATCCTTAAACCAGAAATTAAGTCAACGCCAAAAAGGGGGTATATGTGGGTTGATAATGGAATCTTGCATATTTAGATGAAAGCAAAGAAGCTGAAGAGAAAGCAGAAGCTCTCATGTTGAGGGGAAAAAAAAAAAGATGCGCATTAAGCTGACACAAAAAAGCAGGATTTACCAGTTTACATCACTGCACACAGTTTCACTGTTACATTTTGCAAATCCAGTTTTATGCTCTTGCACCACTGTTTCTTAGCAGGTATATTTTCATATAAAATGTAAAACAACTTAAAGTAAGAGGTTTTTTCATCCCAACATGCTACTAGTTATTGGAAGATGAGCAATTCAGGTTAAGAATAAGCAGCATAGAAGTGAATAAGGAGGAAACATCTCTGCTGGGAAAGGACAAAGTGGATGAAGCAAAGATGAACAGCTCTAAATATTGACATTAAAGGTCTTCTTTCAGAAATTACATCCACGCTACTTTTAAATTCTTTGTTACGAGAAATGTACTGTTCAGGAGTCCACCAGAATTTTATGCAAATAACTACTTGCCCAACACATACCAATTTTTATTCCATTTGTGTGCGAACTCAACAAGCAGGATGAGCTGAATGGCAATGAAAAGGAAACCTCCTGTTGCTCCTACGTAGCGCCAGGCTGCAAGGCAGAGAGGCAAAATTAGGTCAAACTCCAGTCGCCTTTCCCTTGAGATGAAATGGAATTATTGTCTATGCGGTGAAACTGTTACACGTTTTGAGTATCTCAAGCCCACAGATGTAGCAGGAGATGAGAGATTTCAGCTGAAAGGCCAGCTAAGCTAACTCAAGATTAGATCCCTCATGAATTCAGCTTGCAACCTGCTACACTTTCAAAATAAGCCTGTTAGGACATTTACTGAGTTTCCCTAACCTAGAGAATTTTTGTGGAGACTATGAGTTACTATATTCAGACAGAAAATACTGAAACCTTTATTTGTGACTGGCGGGAGGGAGGTGGTGTGAAGGCATGTCACAGGAATCTAAACCCTGAAATTGCAAGGTACTGGAACCCAGTACTAAAAAGGGCAATGTCTTCCCTTCCAGATTCCAGTACCACAGAAAAACAAAGGTGGGGCTTATCTATTTACAAATGCTGTCCCGAGCCGCTCCCAAAGAGATGGGAACACTTGGTATTTACTGGCTAGTGTTAAGACAGGTTATTTGACTACTTAACCATTGACCTACATATACTGTATGTGGGTAGCTGTTCGGATACTTCGGACAACAGATCTCTTATGTGCAACATAGAAGTCTCTGAGGAAATACAGATACCTATTTAAATGTTTAGTTGCATATACAGCTTGTGCTGCTGTGCAGCTGATTTCAGTGAAGACCAAGGAAGTGCATTAGGAAAGCTCAGCCATATCCTACCACTGTGTTTTCCTTTTGAAAAAAGCTTGTATTAAGTGAAGTGGAAGAACAGAACAGTCAGGGCACGTGACCCTTAGCAGATGATGTAAAGATTTTTTTTTTTACTGTACCATAAGCTCATTATTTGAAAGCAAGCAAAAATGTAATTTGTCTGGTTTTNGCTGCTGTGCAGCTGATTTCAGTGAAGACCAAGGAAGTGCATTAGGAAAGCTCAGCCATATCCTACCACTGTGTTTTCCTTTTGAAAAAAGCTTGTATTAAGTGAAGTGGAAGAACAGAACAGTCAGGGCACGTGACCCTTAGCAGATGATGTAAAGATTTTTTTTTTTACTGTACCATAAGCTCATTATTTGAAAGCAAGCAAAAATGTAATTTGTCTGGTTTTGCTAAATTTATTGTATGCACTTGATAAGCATGCTGTTCTCCAAACAAAACAAAAAAAGGAAGAAGCTAGCATGTAATAAAGTACATAAAAAATAGGCAGGGAACAAGGTGTGCATGTGTGTTTGGGAGAGGCAGAGTAGGAAAAAGCAGACCATCAACAGAGTAAGTAATTAAATAGCCAGACTCTCAGGATCTCCTACTGCCAAAGGCGGGGCACTGTGGGATGTTTTGGATGTTTATGGATCCATCATAGATAAGGTTAGTATGGCCAGTGTGGATTTAACACTACAGCCCACACAAACCTAGGGCTTGCACGTAATACTCCTCCATGATTAACAAAATGCTAAGCATGGGAAGCATGGCAAGAGCCCTTTTTTTTTTAAAGAAAAATAAGCAAACTGGAAGAATGCTCCAAAAAAACCCCCACAACCCAGTGTAAGTTTCTTGATGGGAGGGAAAAAAAGGGAAAACAAAACCACACAATACCCAAACCATCTGTAAATCTCAAATTCAGGGGCTGAGTAGAGGGCAGTTTAGCAGGATGTGCAGAATACAGCTTCAGACAGAAAAGTCAAGGGCTAATTTGGGGAAGAAAGCTTGTTATGCTGTATCTCCACACTAGGTTACACTGCCGTTGAGAAACAGCACTCTAATCAGCACAAAAAGTTTCCTTTTCCCCCAGACACTTCAGTTCTTCATGACTTTTCACCATGAAAAGGGTCACTTGCAAAGATGATAGGCAGTCTCACTCGCTCATGAGTACAATGCATTGCACCCTACATCTTTCTAATCCAAACAGTGATTAGATACCAAGGACAAGTACATACAGCCATCCTGTGACTTCGCAGAGGAGAGAAAGAGGGATAAGGAGCCCTTCACTTCTGGGGAATCAAACTGAACCAGGGCCAAACAAACAGCCAGTATGAGCAAGAAGATGAATTACACCTATCTGTGGTTTACCTGCAGTGGTTTTTACCTTACTTTCCCAGAGCACTGCGCTCATAGTACATTTGCCCACTCTATTCTCTTCCCCCATGTTACGCCTTCCTCTTCCCCTTTTAAACACCCCGGCTAGAGAAAACACCTGTTGAAAACACAGGTAACCAAGCAAGCCGTAGTGGAAGCAGGCAGCAGATACAAACGCTCCTTTGCATTACTGATCCCAACGCTTTCTACCCACCCAGCTTAAGGGCTTACAAGGACCTGGCAAACTGAAGAGCACAAGCTCATCCTGGTATCACTGGGATTTTTGCTCCTAGCCCACAGGAGGCCTGTGAGAAGCCCCCCCCAGAGCTGGCATTTAAGCACCAGCATGCCTATGCGGTGCCAGCGTGTCTTCCAAAACTGGAAATGCTTCAGGAACGGCATCCTCAGCAGAGCACTCAGAACATGCCCCAGGAAGTCTAATTTTACATTACTGCATTTACACCACCAGCCTGAAAGGTAACAACATCCCAAATTCTTTTGCGGCATTGCAGGTTTCCAGGCAGCAAACACCAGTGCCCGGCAGGTCACCGTGCCCTCTTCAGCACTGGCTCCTCTCCACCGTGCAGCACGGACCCTGGCTGCTGCACTACAGCAGAGCTACCTACACAAGCCAAACTAACACGCGGCTCTGCATTCTTGAGTAAACAATTTCTTGTGCACCGTCACAGCTCCCTGCTTCTTAAAGAATTTGCAAGACAGCACCGCAGTGGTAGTTTTACCTACCCATTTGGCCTCCTCTTGGTCAGAAGAAAACATACTCTTTACTGCACATTCACACGAAGACCATGTACTCTGTGCACACAGAGTTCCCCCCAAACAGCTCCAAATATTCCTTTTGCACCTGGACTATACTGGCTTTACTTGAAGAAATATGGCAATATTCATATTGATCAGACCTTTAGGATTTATAACTGCTCACAAGGTAGTATAAAATGAAGCAGCATAATAAAACAAGAAGGACATACCACTGAGGAAAGTGTCCTGATCGGGAATGAAGAAGGCTCCTGAGCACATTGCTGCCAGAATTATAAGTTTAATGAGCCAGAATCTGGAAAAGAGGAGAGGGGAAAAAAATAATCTGGTTATAATAGGAATTAGAGGTCTTCAACTCAAGTACCGTGAGAAATCTCTATTTAAAGCCCAACAAGAGAAAAAACAGCCTTTGATGACTGATTGCCACTTTAGTTAGTTTTCACCTGACTGAATTATTTCTGACAAAAGCAGTAAAATCAACTTTTCTTTTGGGCTTTTTTTTTGCCTAGTACTACACCCAACTGGAAAGTAGGCAGCACAAACCTGTAAAGAGAAGTGAAAGTTAAGCAATCAAACACTCACCCATTATGAACGTATGCTCGACAGCTTTTGCTGCTATTAATTTTGATGGTGAACAAGAAGAACAAAAAGAAGAAACAGGCCATTCCAAAACAGACTTTGTACACTGCAGAGTATCCCACCAACTTCTCACACATCTCGCCCGCCTGAATACCCTTGCACATCTGCTTGTAGAAGGGAATCTGAAAAGCACAACACATTACAAGCTGTTAGATACAACACAGGACTCCTCGTAACTAAGCATGTCTGTGTCTATGCACCACTGACTTTTCACCGGCTTCATTTAACACCTTTCACTTTTGATATCCCTCAGCCTGGATTTAAGGGTTCCAGGGACATAAAGAAATGTAAAACACAAGGGACTGGAGTTTTCCAGAGTCTCAACTCTCAACTCCCTCCAGATGCTTCGGGGTACAAGTCCACCTACCTTTCCTTTGGCTCTGTTGGTTTAAGACATCCCTGCCCCTTACTGCTTATCCCCTCACCCCAGGGACCCTCTCCCTTCTCCCCATGCTTTACAGCAAAAGACTTTGATCGCTTCAGTAATCCAGCTTACATGAGCCATACCAGCGGTTTTGCCAGCCAAAGGGGCATGAACGGGGCTGCAGGGCAGGAAGCTCTGGCTCGTGCTGCCCTCGGTGGAAACATAGACAGAACCACACCCAAGCAGCACAGGGGCAGCAAGCCCCCTCCCCTCCATCACAGCCTCTGAGAGGGAGTTGTGCCAGTTGCCCTGATTTTAAATTAACAGAAAGGCAGGAAAATTCCACCTTTCTCTTGACTCATTAAATATTTGCCTTTGCTCTTGCCACGAGGGAAAAGCAAACAGCTGCACATTTTGGCTTCAGTTTCACCAGGCGGACATGATGCTGGGCGCTCAGAAAAGCAGGTCCGTGTGGCCAGGACCCACACCTCTGGGGTGCCTCTGTGCAGACACCCCCCCTTGCAGCCAGGGAGCCATTCAGCTGTGCAGAAATACAGGCATTTAATTAGAAAACCACCGTTCCTTTCAAAGAAAGAAGGGCCTCTCTGTGCACTCACAGCCCTCAGCCAAGGCTAGTGAGACCAGTCGCAACACGTGAAACCTGCTGGAGCAGATCGCTGCTACCTGCACAGGTAACTGGAGGAGACAGAAGACAATGCGTGCCACGACACAACATGCACAAATAAATAACTCGGGCAAAGGAAATGGGAATCTGACTTCGGAAAGCATTCAGCCAGGCCAGATTTTGCTTAGGAAAAATATATAAAGATTGTGGGCAACACCATCCTTGAACATTTCCAAGAAATTAGCTGTTGTGGTTTAGCCCCTGTCGGCAACCAAGCACCACACAGCCACTTGCTTACCCTCCCCGCCCCAGTGGGATGGGGAGAGAATCGGAAGGGCAAAAGTAAGAAAACTTATGGGTTGAGATAAGAACAGTTTAATCATTGAAATAAAATAATAATATAATAATAATAGTAATAAAAATTGTAACGAAAAGGAGAACAATGAGAGAGAGAGAAACAAAGCCCAGGGAAAAAAAACCAAATGATGTGACCGCTCACCAGCTGTTGACCAACACTCAGCCAGTCCCCGAGCACCAATTGCTGCCCCCCGGCCAACTCCCCCCAGTTTATATACTGAGCAGGACATCATATGGTATGGAATAGCCCTTTGGTCAGTTTGGATCAACTATCTTGGCTGTGCCCCCTCCCAGTTTCTTGCGCACCTGGCAGAGCACGGGAAGCTGAAAACGTCCTTGACTAGCCTAAGCACTACTTAGCAACAACTAAAACATCAGTGTGTTATCAGCATTCTTCTCCTACTAAATCCAAAACACAGCACTATGCCAGCTACTAGGAAGAAAATTAACTCTATCCCAGCCAAAACCAGGACATTAACAAAGATAGGAGTCTCTTCTTCCTTCAGCAGGCAGGTCAGTACACAAAACCAGGACGGGAAAAGAACAAACAGGACCGGAGAGCAAGCGATCAGGCAGTGTTCCCATCTGGGTAGAAAACCATCCGAGATGCAGGAAACACATAAACTGCCGGCTTCCAGCCACCAGGCTCTGAAAGCCTGCTTCCCTCAGCAGGGTACGCAACTTCCCATCGCGTGCCAGCAACCCAAACCAGTCAGGAGCTTAACAACCCTCCTAGCAGTTTCCCAAAAAAAGCAAATATTTTAGCAGCTCACAGTAACACTGAGCTGCTGTGCTAAGGGTAGCAAACCTGACTACGGTACCGAGCTGATCCTAGGTGGGCTAGAACCAGCCGAGGAGATGAAAAGCAGGTCTCATGGCAGCTGCGTGGTGTTACAAGAACGGATTCAAGCTGGGCCACTCCGAGATGCTCTTTCAGAAGTAACTCAGAGATGAGTAGCCACTGCGTGAGAAGCTGGACAGTAAATGAGTAAATGTGTGTAACTTGCATCCAAGAGTTTTTGGAGAGCTCCTGAGAAATTGTTTGGAGCATCAGTGATGCCTTTCCCAGGTCTTGAAAGGCAATGAAATGTCAGACTGGGCAAACATGCCAGCATTCGAAACAAGAAAATGGATTGACTGGAATAATTAAGAGACCTATCAATGCTACAGTGATGCCAGGGCAAGCCAAGGGGCCACAGCAATGCCAGGAAAAGCAACTGGGCTATCAATTAATGCTTCCCAGTTCTTTGCTTATAATAACCATCAGTCAGCAGAGATTAAAAAGATGTATAATATTGAACTAATCAAATTTTGTTTGATATAGACGATACCAAGGAGACAGATTTCTGTAAGATCTGTGCTTGGTACCAAGCAGCATTTTGCTTATGGGACTTACAGAACAAAACAAAAAAATACCATGGAACTTGATTAACTGACTAGCTAATTAAAAACAGATCTCTGGGTAACTGTAAATGGGCATTTTCTTTAATTGCATAGGTTTCTATGGAGATCTTGATGGGATTTTTGACCCTATATATTCTTTTCTCCATTTAGTAGTAATTTCCTTACAGATCTAGCTTAGAGAAAATGGATAGATTCACAAGAACAATAGCTCAGTTTGTGCCTACACAAGCAACAAAGAGCTCAGCCGTCATGTAGTATGCACAACACTATGCAGTAGTAAGTGATGGCCACAGGAATAGTCCTGTGGGATTGAACACCCTTTTTGGAGACTCATGATCCTGAAGGAACAACAGAAGAATAAAACCAAACTCTTGGGGACCCCGGCAGATAATAAACACGAGCACAATGCTGGGGACAAAAGGGCTGATGTAATGAAAAGGGCATATTTTTGTGAGAGGATGGTCTACTGCTGGGAACAATGTATCAAGCCTTATGTGCCTTCTTCACTGAAAGTTAAAAAAGACTAATTTTTTTTTTTTTTAAATTCTGTATCTCTGAAACATGTTCAGCTGCTGAGCAGCCTGCCCAGCCAATGTGATTTACCAGGCTTTCCATTTGCTGGGTAGTTTTGCCAGCTGTGAAAGTCACATATTAGTTATTTGCCAGGTTTGATATAATGAAATTTCTACTTTCATACCTTTAAGAGCAACCTAAGACAAATTCTTTGGCCTCTGAGTAGGGGACAAAGCATTCTTGCTGCAGAAACTCAGTATCCGCTCAGATAACGTAAATGCCTTGGTTGCTGTACAAACAATGATGTTATCACAGCAAAGGCAGCAATTTTCCGAGTGCAGTGAAAACCTTTGAGATGATAGCAACATCTACAGAAACAGGGACAGACTGCCCTGAACTTGCTCTCCCCTCACTGTGAGCTGCTGGCGCCCGAAATAAATGCAGTGCAAGAAGCAAGCCAACACGGCCACACCGTGTCCAGGCTCCAGCTGCCTGGGGCGTGGCCACCTCTGAGCTTGGGTCTGTCTGCACCCAAACATGTGAAGCAGGAGCATGGGAAATAGCATCAGAGGGGGAACAGGAAAGAAGAAGTGTGTAGAAACGGGCCTGAAGAGCCCGAAGGAGACTGCTTTTATCTGGATGTCCTCATCGAACAGAGGCGGAATGTGGCAGATGAACTTTGTTATGGAAACGGAAGCAGCATGGAAGAAAATCTGTGTAGGTGAGGAGACAAGGGCAATAAACCAGGTAAAACTGCCTGTCTTGAGCAGCTGAGAAATGGAATAGAAAAAAAACAATTGGACCAAAACACATGCCATCTTGCATCTATGGCTAAATTCTTATCAGAAATAGGCCATGGGCATCTGCACTTAAAAAACTCATTTTTGGTAGCAAATTTGGGTTTTAACATGCTATAATGAAGTTAAGGGCCAAGATATAAACCTGGCTGGGGAAACAAGCCTGAAAGCATGCTCTGCCAGAACATGTAACCATCTAGAACTCAAATGCTTTGACACAACTGAACTGATTCTTACTGGTGTTTGTTTTCCTGAAAACATCATCTTTATTTTTCCTTTCGTTATTTAAGAAGGACATGGATATTTTCAGGGTGAAACCACTAGTTCTGAAACAGCTTTAACATTAAAAATGCAATTAAAAAAAAAAAATCAAAACACTATTTTGACAGACCAAAACAATTCTCTCCCTTTTCTTCTATTATCCTTTCAAAGCCTGTGAAATGCAAGGTTTTGCTTCAACAGAACATTTGTGAGTAAGGCTGTACCTGTTTTTCAAGAAAACAGAATAACTGGAAAAAAGAAATAATATATGGATCAAGGCATAGAAGCATTTCTTCAAGTTGGGTCCTGCTTTACTTCATTTTGGAACAGAGTCAAGTCTCGAAATGATTTTGTGTAATTGCATATTGGTCTTTTCTGTCTTTCTGTCTCCATCACTGAGGCTCTTGTGTCTTGATTGATGCTCTACCCCATCTTTTGCCTTGAAATACAACATTGCTCCTCTGAAATCTGTTCTACACGCTACTATTCAGAATATTTTCCTGGTCAAAACCATCCACTCCTTTCCTACCCCTCCACTGCCTCTTGCTTCTTCCCCAGAGATCAGACACAAATGCCTTGGTTTCTTTGCACATTTTTCAGAATTTAACCCTTTGGGCCTCTCTCCTTCGGTGTCCTGTGGGCACAGGAACAGCTCAGGAGATGGGGAAGAAGATGAAAACAACAGAGAACCACCCACCCCCCCAAAAAAGACACTGTTCAATTCTTAAGGCTCACCACAAAATACGATATCCTCAAAATGCTGCTGTTTAGATTAGGAACCAAGGTTTTGAAACCATAACCAAACACTCCCAAGGCACCATGTCCTCCCACTGACACATGGTTTCATCTACCTGCCAGCTTTGGTGAGGATGTGGAAACTGAGCTCCCTGGGACAGTGCCTCATTTTTCCAGCCATGTTGCAAGGCACAGAGCAGGTCCCCAGCTCTGGGCTAGCATCTGCAGCGTCTGGCAACTTGGGAACTGAAAAACTGTCCTAAATGTGTTTTAATAGACAGAATGTATGACCATGGGGTAGATCAATACTGCAAAACAAATACAAACATTTTTTAAAAGTCTCTGTTTAAGGTGTCCATAAGAGATGTACATTTGCTGTTGCTTCCTCTCAAAATAAAGCCAGAGGACCAAGTGCTACAATAAATACTTTTAGAACTACTTTAGACTTGGGAATTTATAGCCAGTCAACCAAAAAAACCTCCCGCTGACAAGGGAAAGGTTCCTTTCACGTAACATCAGCATGAGCATCCGAACTCTGAACTGGTAAAGCACACACACGGTTCCCTGCCAAGATTACGGCTCTGTAAAGGACTGCACTAATTTTTTTTTTATTTTATTTTAATACAACCCCCCAAAAATTCTAATTACAATTAATTAAAATTCTGTCTCCTCTCAAGAAAGAGAGGGTGAGGTCCTAGAAGTACCATGCAAACTATTTGCTTAGAGTCTGCCTTCGGGAGTTAGGAGTGCTCCACAATCCAGCCAAAAGCAAAGGAATCAGTAAGTGCCCAGCACTTTCATAGCACAGTTCATCATTGGGAAGCTGAGATTGGTTAGTCTGAATAAATATTTTCAAGGTGCACTCTATTACAACTGGGCTGAATTAGCTTCAGGAGTCTTTGAACTTTTAACAGCCCTGAGCATAATTATTAAATTAGAGAGCAGATAAAGAAAGCCTACTTTCAGATGGTCCATTTCCCATTCAAAGACATCAAAAGCTCTAAATTAAGAGAGTGATTATCTTTCCACTTCACACTAACAGCTACTCTTTGTGCCATTTCTTCCCACACTGAGCTTTCAAGACCATGAACTGGAAAAAAATTTGGCAATACTGAAAAGCATGTTGTTGAAGGCTTCTTGAATCACTTTTCTGTTGGATAAAGAGTGAGTATTTTTTGTTAGGGATACAAGCCGCATTAAAACCACACTACTGATGGAAAACCACTTTATGAAATCTGGATATGAGTACGTAATTTGTCTCTGACACACTTGAGTTCCTTGCGTTATTCACTTTATTGCCAAGCTAAGCACCTAGTAAGTCAAAGTAATTCCTGGCAAGCAATTTCAGGACACACATGTTGAACAGTTTTTAAGTCACAGCTCACAGGCAAGTATCATGACTGTACTGGGTGCTCTTACAGGGCTGTCAGCAACTTCTGGTGGCCAGGGGTAAGAAGGTGGCACTAGGATAACCCAAGCAAAGCACCATTAAATGAAAGGAAATTAGGACAGAACATACAAAGAAGGTACAATGGGAAGAAAGAAAGGTCACTGGCAGCAGAGCACAGAAGCCCTCAAACCAGCCCCATCATAAGCCTGCTGGTTCATCTGTGTTGCAGGCACAGGATGCTACTACCAGCTTCCGGATCCGGGCTGCTGCAGAGGGAAGTGTTTCACAGACAACTGGAAGTCAAGTGCAGAAGGTAAGCAGAGCATCAACTTGACAAGCAAATGGTTAAACGAAGAAACAGCCTTAACTGTACACCCACCAGCACTCCCTCTGGTAGGGTACCACGAAACAACTAGATGCCTGCAGCAAGGGAAGCCTTTTGAACCTCCAGGGCAAGCACATTCACAACCTCAAAGCAGGCCTGATGCCCAGTTTGGCGCAGAAACTTTATTTTTGACAATTAAGCAATCCAGCCATTGTTGCCTCTACTTAAAAACAGACTTCTCTTCTTGTAGTTTGTACAGGGCCAGAGAGAGGATTTGTGCTACTGAGAGCAACTTGGGTGGCTTAAGAAACCAAACCGAAGAGGTGGTACAACAGGTCTAGTGTGTGACCACAAGCAGGCTGGTGAGCATTTAGCTTAGGAAAGTTATATTAAGACTCTGAAAGAAACTTGAGTTTTAAAATCTAGTTTTAGCCACAGCTCCTTTCATGCTTTTGAAGCTTTTTAATTAAAAAGACAATTAGAGATGAACAATATTGCTGTGGTTAGAGGCCATGTGAACAGGATGACTCAACGCACACTAAAGAAAACCCCTTGTAGAAGATCTGCAGCATTGTGCATTGCAGTAGTCTGTCACACAGCACCAAGAAAACAGCATTAAAATTATAAATGCAACATTTGAAGAGTTATTTTCTAACTTGCTGCTTCTGCTACTAAACAAGTTGTCAGAGACAAATTCAACATTAGACTGAACCGATTTGTTCTACTATAACCTGTTCCCTAACAGCCTCTAGTGACACTACCCATGCAGCAAACCTGGGATGGGTTCAGTGCAGCGGGTTTCCGCACAACAAAAGAGGAGGAAAGCTGCTAGTCCTGTGATCCTTGACTCTTCCTGTTGTGAAACACACTCAACGGGTGAGCAATTGACAGGAAGAGGCTGAGCACAGAAAATCGTCCAGTCTGTGTTTGGAAGTGGATGGGTGGAGGGATTGGACCACCTCTTCTGAGGGAGCACCCCTATACATGAAGAGCTGTGGAAGGAGCCCCATTTCTTTCTAGGGGCAGTAGTGGGTTCATCTCTCTTACTTACGTGCGTTTTCATTTCGTTAGCTACTGTTGTTGACATCATGACACAACAGATGATAGTCACCAGGATGAAGTAGAGTGCATACATGAAGCGGGTGCTGGTTGACTGTTTTATCTTGGGGCAGCATTTGCAGCACAAGGAACAAGCGGCAGTACCGCAGCAGCAGGCCAACTGGAAAGTAAGACAAAAAACACACGTCATTCCATCACCGCCTTTAGGTTTCTATTGCAAAAGTTAGACAGGGAAGCTGGGAGACTTCCTGTAAAACTCCAGAATTTCTTAAGTCCTCTCCTCCCAGCTGAGCAGTATTTACGTGGAAGACGACTGTCTTGTTTGTCAGAAGTCACTAGGTTTAAGCACATCAGTTTCTAGCTTTCCCACACACTAAGGATGAGAGTGAAGAGAATGAGGAGGAACCGCTCCCAATTTCTAATTCCTGCTCTTTGCCATCTCTGTGCAGCTCATGGTCCTGACATGTTTCACCCAGCAGAACAGGTACTGCAATGGTAAGGCTCTATTTCCTGCACTATACTCTCCCCCCTCCATAGTGAAAAAACAAATCTGCACAAGGGCACAGACTCCAGAACTGTTTGCTTTTAACATACAGACAAAACTATTTGGTTTCTAAGACAAGCTGGAGGTTTTGTTTCAAAACAAGCTGTACAGATCCATTTAAATTCACCAGAACCATACTGTCCTTTTTAACGTGCCCTTTCTGCTACACACAGACAAAAAACTTTTCTTTTTCTTTTGCTACAGAACTTTTTATGCTACTAAAGACTTTGAGCAAATTAAAGGGGGGGAGGGAAAACTGTTTACGCCACACTTTGGGATAGTTGTGCTGAAGGCTTTATAAACAGACAATAGCTACAAAAAAATCCAAACAAATCCAAATCAACAAACAAAACACTGCATTAACAGTTCTAAATATTTTGGGCAGCAGAGAAAGAATCTGGAAATACTTGGCTTACTGCAAACAAAGCAAAAGATAGCTGAGCTTGAAGGACCAAAAATACAATAGCACCATCTTGTACTGAAGAAAGCCAGAGAAATGCAACTTCATATTATTCATAGTCACTTTGCAAAGGTGAAAGCAGTGATTCCACGTGCAAGATGGCAAGGAAAAAAATCCACAGCTGCAAGGAAAATAATACCAAATCACACTTTAGGTGACACTGTCTCCAATGTTTAAACGTCATTAGAAACAGAATTCCTTGTGTATTTTAGTTCTTTTCTACCTGCAACTGAGGGTCCACCAAAATAAAAGCCAAGCAGCATAGCAAAAAGCACATAATTGCCTTATTCAACAGGGAAAAAGGTACTGAATAAATCCTGAAAGGGATCTAGCTTGATGCTCATTATTTCCTTGCTGTCAACAGTATCATTAACTTTCAAAGAAGCAGGATTCACCTTCCCTGCCTTCTACTTTTAGAAAAGTCATATATAAAAACATAAACATAGGCCTTATTTTTATACATAAGGCAGCACTGTTCTTGGCCAGCCCCTTCCTTGCTATAGGCAGCAGCTTCATATGGCTCCCATGCTTAACCCAGCAGCGGCAACCACAGGAGGGATTTTTGGACATCAGCAGGCGGCCAGGAGCAGGGAACCTCTTCCAGGTCTCACCGCTGCCGACCCAGACCAACCTCACCCCTCAGCACTCCCATTTTCGAGTGTGTAGCTAGTGTGTAGCTAGGGTGTAGCACAGGGGCGGTGCGCTGCCAGTGCCAGGGGCTCGAGGACAACGAGACCGCTTTTTCCCAGTGTTTCCTCAGCCCTCGGAGGCGCTGCAGGGATGTTCAGAGGACCCCCCTGCTTTCTAGCAAGCAGTTGTACGAGATGGATGGCTTTTCTTAGCCCTTGCCAAGGGATTCAGAATGTGCAAATGCCACATTTGAGTCATTCAGGCACCAAACCACCACATGCTATTTTCCTCCCAGGACACTTCATCTTCCAGCACCAATGACTGTCCAACCCGGAGAAGGGGTTTTCACGTGTGTGTTTGCAGACACGCGTATCTGATATAAATCCACAGAGTCTCACAACCAG
This sequence comes from Balaeniceps rex, assembly GCA_013401315.1. Taxonomy (NCBI): domain Eukaryota; kingdom Metazoa; phylum Chordata; class Aves; order Pelecaniformes; family Balaenicipitidae; genus Balaeniceps; species Balaeniceps rex. The sequence goes on along the minus strand of VYZW01039320.1, from coordinate 3,530 downwards.
ACTGGTTGATCAAAGAGCCCCATATCACTTTGAAGAAGTGTCTCGAAAAGACTCCCAGCTCAGGCTTCCTGCCTTCAGCCCCGCAGAACGGGGGTAGCAGATGGGCCCTTGCCTCGCTCGACAACGGCTCTTCAGTTTGCAGAAGACATAAAATGGGGACAGTCCAACCCAGCTGCCACGCTGCCCTTCTCTCAGTTCACCGCTGGATCTCATGCCAGAGGAGATGGGGGCCTCAAAGCACACAGTTGCTAAAACTGCTGCTGCTGCAAAACAGAAATCCTCCCCAAAACACACAAAGCTCCAACTGTGGGGAATAAACAGAATGGGCTCATGTTGGCACCAAAGCTGGAAATTAAAATTACTATGTGCATAAGCACATCATGCAAGTATACTTTCAAAATAGAAGGCAGTGGTGGCTGAGTGGCAATTTTATTTTTTATATGCGAAATTAAGTTAACTTTTACAGCATCAATACAAGTCCAAGAAATAAGGAAGCTATGCCAAGTTACCAATTCAGCAAACAAATGGAATAATAACATTTCAAACCAAAAACATACCAGAAAAGTATAATCCATCCAGTTTGGAATTACGGAAAATAAAAGAAAAGATTAAGACCAAAAGTTCTTTCAATCTGTTATCAGCCAGATCCACAGTATCCACGATGAACTTCCACTGCTGGCCATACTCACCATAACATTAAAAACTACAGTACAGAGAAGTAAAAAGGTATGCAGCTTTGGCATTTGTAAGGGAAACAACATTTTCCTAAGCCAGGTGCTAGAGGGCTCTGCCAGTGAAACCTCATCTATGTCCAGCAACGTGTCTGCTATTCCAGTCCTGGGTCCCTGGAGCTGCTATTTAAAGCAACAAATACTTAAATAGAATATATAGCTCATTTATGCATTTTTCCACATTACTTAGAGAGATTTTAATGACAGTTTCTAATACTGAGCACGTACCCTATAAATTGGCAATATTTGTGAAAAATACTGGTGTCTCCATCTTTTTTCAGATGCACTCCTTTAGGCACTCTGAATAGCCATGGAAACCATAGAAAGTTGGTTAGGTTATTCAGCCACAGTCCAAAATTTGGTGGTTTGGGGTTTTTTTTGTTGTTGTTTTTCTTCTTTTTTAAACTCTGATTATGACTAAATACATTCCAGAGTGGGCCACGATGAAATAGGTGTTATCCAAAAATAAATGAAAACAGTCTCTGTCCCAAAGAGTAAGATGCTGGCCACAACCTACTGACCCAAGAGGTTTCAAAGATGTTACCTTTGGGTGACAGGCTTCAAAGCCCACAATACGACGACTTCTCTGTTAACAGGTGGCAGTCAGCATGCAGCTAAACTATGCAGTCCCTCTGATGCCGCAGGCTTTACCGTGGGCATGGCCCATCTCGCCTCGCCTGTGCCTTTTGACTGCAGTGAGGGTCTGCCCCAGGGGCTCAGGAGTGACCACTGCAGAAATACAAGCTGGTAACAAATTCTTCCTTTATTAAAAAAACAGGCTGTGAAAAAAAAAACAACTCATGTCATAAATCTTTTACAGATTTATCTTATCATTAAACAAAAGCTCCTCCAAAGGACAGGTTCTGCAGAAGGAAGGCGCCATGCAATTTTCAGGAGAGAGACAACCCAGACAACCCAAGGTCTGCGATCGCTGCCAGCAGGCAGGCCTTGAAAATCCTGGTCTGTACCTACAGAGCTCCTTCAAAGTCCTGGGATCCATCCAAGTCCAGGGTCCCCAAGAGCCCAACGCAGTGCCATATGAAAGCCAGGCTGCAGGAGTTTGTCACGCTGCAGAAGGTTCTGGCTTCAAGTCTTTCTCATCCAAAGGCTCCCATACATCAGGCAGCAAGTACAGCCACCCTGGCTCCCTCTCTAGCTTTACACCTCCTCACCCAGTGAACGCCACAGTCTGACAACAATTACAAGCACTATGCAAATATTTATGCTTTCCACAAATACTTACAATCAGCCGGCCCCCTCATGCTAACCCACCACAACACCAGGCCTCCACAGCATAGGCTGGCCGCCCTCGTTGCTCGGTGCTACTCTTTCAGAGCTCAAGGAGGGTGCAGTGCCAGCTTGCCTGAGATCCCGAAACTTGAAAATCTAGTGCACTTGAAAACAGGCTGTGCGGCGATTTGAACTGCCTGGATGATGGCTGACTTGACTAGTTTCACAAGAGCAGCTGTGGAAAGCTGTGTGGGAAATTTTTTCTGTTAAATAGTGAAAGCGCAGTTTCACAGACATTTTGTCTGGTAGCCAGGCTGGCTTAACAGCCACTGGCTCCCCCCTGCCCTTCTCCTCTGCCAGCCACTCACTCACCCCTACCCTGGCACCAGCACCTCAGTAGCCCTGACAGTTGTTTCTGCTGCCGGGGGTGACCAAACAAAGCAACCTACTGGCTAAAAAAAGGTGTGGGGGGAAGAAAAACGACATAGCAATCCTTTGCAGCTGCTGATTTATTATGCAATGGCGGAAACAGTTCTACCATTTCAAGTGAGGGCACAGTGTGCGGGCGGGAGGGAAGAGCAGAGGTGAATGCCTCGCAGCAGTCCCGCATGCTTGGACTCTTCTCTGAACAGATGTTTCAGTGGTGTTTTCCTACTACCTCATTCGATTTGAGCACAGTAGGTTCCTGCCAACACAGAGGAACAGTAATTTTCACATCCACGCAGTGAGGAGCAGAAGCAAGCAGACTATGTAACAGCCCTCATCCGTGCAAACCACTTTTCCAAGTACAGGCAGGGCTGGACATACTTGCACACTCCCACCTTATGCCAGCCTGGGGAGTACCTATGGTTAACAAGAGTTAGACAGGTTAACAAAACAGGGTAAAAGCAGGCTTACCAACTTGTGCACCAGCTATTGGCTCCCTACAATGAATACTCCATCAACATATGCTTAACATCTGCCACACACATAAGTCTTGATTTTTGCAAGCTGTAATCCAATCTGATAAATCAGTGGAATGAGGTATGACGGTAATGTTAAGCAGACACGTAACTATTTACATACAAGACTGAGAAGTGAAGTGAACGTGTCCTGCCTACTGCTTTTGTAGAGACGGTGACATTTTTAGAAGGTATTTTCCCCAGATGTTTCAAAGGTCTTAGAAAATATTTTGCCCAGCCATTAAAACAAAGCGAGGAGTTTCAGGATCATTGCCCAAAATAGCCTATGGTATTTTTAAATTATACAAACCATAGGGAAGTGATACAAAAATTCGCGGATACTATCCTTCAAAGTCCAAACCTCCCTGTAAGAGGAAACGGAGTATTCAGAGAGTTCCCGAAATAAAACTCAATAGCAACAAAGTCACTATTAAGCAGGCATCCTTTATTACAGCGCTGGGCAGCACTGGCGATCGTTCCACCATGAGTGCTCCAGCGATTTGGCAAACTTTCAAAGATTATATACTATAAAGTCATACATAGTCATAGGATTTCCGAGGATTCATCTACATAAACACGAAATTTCCTGGAATTCATTAACATATGCAAATGTTCAATCCGCATGCGT